>VONZ01001364.1:0-160486 GCA_012976165.1 Labeo catla | reverse complement strand
GGGGTTGAACATATGCTGCGCGTTGCGATTGTGGTGTTAATTTTCTGCCATACTCGAGGGTATGGACAGAAAATGAAGAGGATAGTATAGCCATCTGAGGATGGTTATAGCTTTTTTGTTTTATTTATGTGGTTAAGTGCAGCTATCTGAGGCTAGCTGTGTGTTAACCTGTCCCTTTTCATAGAGCTGTCTATCTGAGGATAGCCAGGTGTTAGCTCGGTGATCGCTCCCCTTCCTAGGGTTTCTAAGTAGCGATCTCTTTGAGCTCCTAGTCAGGTAAGTGCTGTCTCCCCTGCCTGGGATGTGGGTAGACAGCCCATTCTTTGTGGTCAGGTCAATCGTGGTTGATTTCCCTTTTCTGTTAACTCTGTGATTGCTCCCCTTATAGGGTTTTTAAGCAGTGGTCTCCCTGAGCCCCTGCCTAGATGGTGTTATCTCCCCTGTTAGGGTTATAAGTAGGTGACCCACTATGATGGTCTGGCAGTTTCTCAAGAAGGTCTTTCGGGTAACTGGAGTCAGGCGTGGGAACCACGGTGGGTGAGTATGATCCCTTATTATGTGTCTAACCATGCTGTATTTCTGGGACCTGTCTTGTGCGTTTCCTTTTATGGTCCTCTTAGAGCACCCCCCTCTGGTCTTTGACCATGGTTATGGTTTGCTTGCCTGGATCTGCCTTCGGCATATCGATTGGGAAACTTTCAGGTCCCCACTACAGCACTGCATCTAGGGCTATGGTCCTACCTTCAGGTAAGCTCTTCGGAAATCTTTCTCGCAGGAAGCTCCTGGACATGCTTGAATAGACACATGGACCTAGGCCACCTGGCTGAGACCCTCTATCTGCATCCCGCCCTGAAGGGCCTTCTGTTTCTGGATTTCCACCCTTTTTCATACAGACCTATTCTCATGCCATTTGGTGATCTAGCGAGTCGCCCCTCCGAGGAGTGGGTTTGATCACGCTATGTTTCGCCATCTTACGAATCAGAGTCGTTTCTACGGAAACTCTGGTGCTCCAAGGAGCCTTTTGGCTACATGGTGGCCCTTGTTCTCGAGGTTCTGCGGGCCTTGATAGAGCGGGGCCCTATGCTTTCCATTGAGATGGTAAGCACAGGTCTGTGTGGGGTGAGAATGGTTTATGCCTCCTTAAGAGAATACCTGAAACATAGCCCTAGGGCTGGGGATGCTACTGCTCTCTGTGCAGTCTTATAGAGGTGACTCCCAGTCATATCTCATCCGTATCTCTTCCTAGGCCTCCTTTACAGGGCTCGGATGGGTGAGTATGATCCTTTATCATGTGTCTAGTCTCCTTTTGCTGTATGTTCGGACCTGTCTCTTGTGTTTTCTGTTCTCTGTTTTTTAAGCAGGTCCTCTTCGAGCACCCCCCTCTGGTCTTTGACTATGGTTGTGGCCTGCTTGTCCTGAATCTGCCTTCATCATGAAGACATCATGGCCACTTTTGGCTTTCAGGTCCTCACTACAGCACTACAACTAGGGTTACGGCCCTACCTCCAGGTAAGCTCTTCGGAAATCTTTTTCGCAGGGAGCTCCTGGTCGCTTGGGATAGACACATGGACCTGAGGTCACCTGGTTGAGACCCTCTATTTGCGTCCTGCCCTGAGGGGCCTTCTGCTGCTGGGCTTTCTGCCTTTTACACAGACCTGTTCCCTCGCAATGTGGTGATCTAGCGGGTCGCCCCTCCGAGGAGCGGGCTTGGTCACGCTATGTTTCACCATTTTACGAGTGCTCCGAGGAGTCTTTTGTTATGTTCTCGGCCCTTGCTCCCAAGGTTCTGCGGGTGAGGTGGTAAGCATAGGTCTGCGTGGGGTGGGAAGGGCTTATGCCCCTCGAGAGGTTACCCACAGAACAGCCTGAGGGCTGGAGATGTTACTGCTTTCTGTGCAGCTTTATAGAGGTGGCTCCCCGTCATATCTGGTCCGTGCATCTTTTCCTGGGCAGGGTGCGACGAGGCTCCGCTTTCTGCGGGAAGGGTTTGCTAGAGCTCGTCCCCCCCTGGGGGGGGGGAATCAGGCGTCCCTCCCGTCTTTCGGGAGTAGAAGCCTGTTCTGATACGCCACTTTGTGGTTTGATGTATCAGGTCTTTGGCAGTATTATTAGACAGCTGGCTGCGGCCGCTGTCTGCTTGGTGCAGAACGCTCCCCTCCCTTCGAGGGTTTGCTTGAGCACTGCCCTATCGGCCAACTAAGGTTCGCCCTTACTGCCCCCCCCCCCTTAGGCCAATGGAACTGATCGCCGGGATCAGATCTCATCTAAGGCTCCTGTACAGGGCGCGATTGATGCTCCCCTCTCTACGGAAAGGGTCTCTGAGCTCGTCCCCCCTGGGGGGATCAGTGGCTCCTCCTGTGTCGGGGGTAGAAGCCTGTCCCGATACACTGCCTTCCTTGAGTGTATCGGCTCTATGGCAGTTTAATAGACAGATAGCTGCGGCTACTGTCTGTTTGGCATATTCTGCTCCCCTCTCTTTGAGGGTTTTGCTTTGAGCATTGCCTGTTTGGGTGGCTGAGATGCACCCTTACTGCCTTCCCCTTAGAGCCTTGTAAAGCCGGCAGTGCTCCCCTCACCCTGAGGGTCGTCTTATTCCACCGTTTCTCAACGGTACGTCTAAAATCCATTTTTATGGTAAGGCCCACACGTACCTTTGGGCGCTTTCTCAAATCCATGTATATGGTAAGTGCACACGTTAACCTTTGGGCACTTTTCTAAAATCCACGCTGTGGTATGGAAGGCACCGGTGTTCTGCGTCCATTCTAAAATCCTTTATGGTAGGGATTCACGCGCTATTGCCCGTACCCTTTCTCGAGATGGTCTAAAACCCGGTTGTCTCGGGTCCCTCTCCAGAGCTTCTGCCAGGCTAAAAGAACGGTATTACACGCCCTAGTTCCAGTGCGCATTTTATTCTCGCTCAACCGGGTTGAGCAGGGAGTTACCACTTGCGTTCTGTGTTACGACTTCTGAGGGAGTCGTGCAGGGCTGCAGTAGCTCCTGTGTGACAGGCCAACCTGGGTATCCTAGGCTTCTGGCCGTATCCCCTTAAAGGAATACTTTGGTTTCCAAGCTTGGGCTCTACCCTGGGCCGGTATCCGCCCCTACAGGTAAGTTTGGGTATGCAGCCTAAGCTCTGGCCGTAGGGGATATGTCATTGACAGCCGTCACTTTATCCCAGGGGCGACTCCCTTAAGGCCTAGGGAGTTGGTACTTAGTGCCTGTCTCTCCGAAGTCAGGCACTCCCCTCAGCATGGCAGCGTGGGTATAACCGTTCCCCCTAGCGCCCCCTAGAGGACGCAGTTTGAGTTCCTCGAAAGGGAACGTCTCAGGTTACGTATGTAACCCTGGTTCCCTGAGAAGGGAACGAGACACTGTGTCCTCTAGGCTCGGGGCCATGCTTCAGGATGTGAGCTTCAGACGAAGAAGTGACCATTCTGCTCTACCGGCGTCCTTTTATACTGTGGTCACGCCGGTAGTGACGCACCGGCAGCGACGAGTCGCGCCGGAAGTGACGTCATAGGCTGTCGCCGGCCAACTCTGTTGATGTTTTTGTATTTAGACTTCAGACACGGGTCACGCAGACAGCGTTCCCCCTAGCGCCCCCTAGAGGACGCAGTGTCTCGTTCCCTTCTCAGGGAACCAGGGTTACATACGTAACCTGAGACGTTTTATTAAAACACTGATATTTTATTTATGGTTTTAATGTAACCGTGCCACTGCACAAAAAAATAAAAATAAAAGTATGTTGATATATATATGTTGATATTTCTATTATATTTGAGTTTAATTATATTATATTATGGTTTAGTGTGACGTTTCTACACCATAATGTATGGTGGCTTAGTCCTTTTTTTCTACTGACACTACAATACTGGTATATTTGTGTTGTTTTAGGATTGTGTGGTTATGGGTTAGTCCTGCCTCTCATTTATTTCCTTTCTCTAGAAGTGATACCTATGTTTGTTCCAATTGTGTCAAAGCTCTTGGGGGGTCCTCCTAACCAGACACACCCACACAAATAAAATCATTTACCCACTGTTTAATGCAGGACATGAATGCATTTAACCTGCAGTTACAAATGCATGAAAAATGTTTTAATATTTTAATCCTAAAACGTTAAACGCTGATATTTAAAATTATTTAAAAAAAAATGAAAAGGTACTTTAATTGTGGAATTACAACCGCCAATAAGTGTCAGTAAGTCACAGTTAATAAGTAAGTCATTGCGATTGAACCGAATCATTTAAACAGTTAATTCATTCATTCAGGAACGAAACACCGTCATGTTGTTTAGAGACGCAAAAGAGTGCAGGGGCTGTGTTTGGAATGATTTTTGTTGGCGAAATAGAGCAAAAATAGACAATAGGGTGTCTAAAACGTAAGTCACTTAATATTAACTTCTAGTTTATTGATCTGTTATAAAAAGTATAAAATCAATATCATATTTGTGAATTTTGCACAAAAAAAAAAGGCACTCTTCGTGTGATATTGATTAACTATATGAAATTATGTAAATATACATTTTCTGCCCCCATATCCTGAATTTTGGAAAAATGCATTTTATTAAACTGAATCAGGCAGTGAATTCTAAATGAGCACAGTCAGTCAGTGTTTAAGCACTCATAACTCCTCTTATAATCAATAAAGCTGTCCACACACTGTATGATAAATAAATCTCCAACTTACATATTTCGTACATCTGCACTTTGCTGCTTATGATGAGGGAAATTTGCGAGTTCAATCTGAAAACTCCAGGTTTCAGCAATGACTGTTCTGAACGCCTCTGACTGGCCACTGCATTCTAAACTCAACAGAGTCGTGTGTGATTGGTTATAATGCGCAATGTAAAAATGCGTAAAAATAAAATAGGATTTAACGTGAGCAGGTCTAGATGTAATACAGCAATCGAATCTTTTCATTTCATTTTCACTAGTTTATGTTTTAAGTATTATATTTTTATTGAAAAACCAAGGAACCCCAAGTATACTTTGTGTTATGTCCTTAAATGAGGTAAGCCCCCCCTCCCAAGCCCCCCCCTCCCCCGAACCAGGGGCGTCGTTAGGGCTAATCATTCGGGGCTCGAGCCCCGAAAGATTTTTCTTTAGCCCCGAATGTTTTGTCGCCGTATGATTTCCGAGGAATTCACGGAATTTGTCATAGTTTGAATGAATTAATCATAGGTCGGCCGTTACACTTTAAACAAATCGCGAAGTGGGCTACTATCTGTAAATATTACGCCGCAAAATACCATTTAAAATATGAATCCTGCCTGTTCTGCGTGTCTCTTTATGAATGAATGGTGCAGACGCAGGCGCGGTTTCCTTTACTACACACAAGCGCGCGTGACACTCTCTGTGATTTCAGCGTCTGCCATAAAAATGCATGAACAACATCTCCAGAACTGCTCTGAGAGTACTTCGTGAGCAGTTCACTGGTTCATTCGAGTAAACCAGGGTTATATACTCACAGAAATGTAAAGGTATTTTACGGAAACCCGTCAAAATAAAAGTTCGGTTTAGCTTGTATAGACATTGTGGCAGAAATACATTACTATCATTCAGTCGAACGTATGTACCTACAGTACTACTACTACTTCTACTGCTGAAAAATTAATAAAACTTTGCTACACAATATTTCTTCCATCTTTTAAATTTTATTAGTGCATCCCCTTTATTTGCCAAAAATAAAATTTAATTTTCATGAATTAAAAGATAAATTAATATTTTATGCCTTTATTTCATAACCAGAAAATTTAAATACACAACACATCATTTCATAAGGCTGTTGTAGAAATAAGTAAAAGCTGTTTTATGCATTTAAATAAATAGACATGCTAAAACAAATTTGGTAACAATAAAATATAAGGTGAGAAAAAATAAAACACTTCATAGGGCCCTAAACATAACTTAACTTTTGATAAATTGACCTTAAATTGTATAAGTTTCATTGTTTTAATTAATTAGGCATGTTTTTTGATTAACACAATTAAATATACCCATTAAAAAGGAGTCCAGAAAAATTAAAACAGAAAAAAACGAATTTAGAAAAAAATTGAATTTGAAAAAAAAAAAAAAAAATGGGGCCCTATTTTTGCATGCAAATATATATTTTTAAATGTATTCATTTATTTGTGTAATATATTTTTGTAAAGTTATAATTTTGTGATAATACTTTGATATGTTTGCTATTTGCAGTGATTACTATTTACTATTTTTTCATAGTGTAACAATGTTGTTTTGTACCACTGCTTTGGCAAAGTATCAGTCAAATGAACTAAAATCGAAAGCACAATATGACTTTGCTCACACGATAAGTTCATGATCAAATGTTTTCAGAGTATCAGAAGAGGTCAAGAGTCAAGTCATCAACCTTTTTTCTTTGTTCAATTTGCACACTGAACATGGGTTAATTTATAGCTCTTATTTTTGAATTCTCAAAGTGCACCAGATTAATGAATTTAACTTTAAAATATATTCAGTTTTCTCCTGGGGGGCATGCCCCCCAGACCTCCCTAGAAGGATCCAGGTTCACCCACTTGTGTCGAAATCTTACGTAATTATGATGTGAACTCCCATCCACCACTACTAGCCCTGATGTTTTGCCACCAGCCTCTGATGTTTTCAAATCCTAGAAACGCCCCTGATTTGAACACTGTTTTTAACACATTTGTCATGGTGGTAGTACATCTACAGGTTTTTCTCTGCGTCACACAATGTGCATTGTGGTATCTTAGAGTTTTTACTATGTAAGTCATCCTGAGCAAGGTACTATTTTCAGGACACTGGGATTCTGACAACTTTTAATAAATAAATTTGTTTTTTAAATTATAGATTAATTTGCATCACTTGATATCACTGTAGGTTGTTTAACATTTCTATCGTAAAATAGTTGTTATTAAAGGTTTTGCTATTTCAATCGTACCTCTCTATTTTTCAACTTTACGGGCTTATCGCACTTAGTGCAATTAAACAGACGTAAAAAGTGCATTTCATCCAAATAAAATTGTTATAATTTATGAAACAAATAACTTGTTATAAAGTCTTATGTCTATATAAGTTATCTTCCAAATTTGAAGTTGATATTAAAAAAATAATAATAATAATATTTAGGGCGTTATACCACAAACAGCCACCTGGCCACCAAACACCACAGTTCCCTTTCGAGGAACTCGAACTGCGTCCTCTAGAGGTCGCTAGGGGAACGTCGTCTGTGTGACCCGTGTCTGAAGTTTATATACAAAAACTACAACCGTATTGACCGGCGACAGCCTATGACGTCACTGCCGGCGCGACTCATCGCCGTTGGCACGTCATACCAGTGCGACCGCATAGTATGAAAAGGCGCCGGTCGAACACAACGTCCTCTTCTTCGTCTTCAGTGATTGCTTTGTCTGAAGTCTGCATCTGGTAAGAACGTTGTTTTTTCTTTTCCAAATGGCGAGTACTAGCAAGACGTTCAAACAGTGTGCCGATCCGTGTCCGCGTTTTCTGACACCTGATGACACACACGATTTGTGCGTCTTTTGTTTGGGCGAAGAGCACGCACGCAACGTTCTTGAGGGAGCTGTCTGCGTGCACTGCGAGTGGTTTTCTATGAAGACGCTCCGCTCTCGTTTGTCTCTCTTCTCGAGGGAAGAGGGACAGCCATCTGCTCCCCGGGGCTCAGGACCTGCCGCTGCTGAGGCGCGGAGGAGAATGCGTTCATGGGTGATCGCAGCTGGACCTCGCTGACGAGCTGAAAAAGGGGCTTTCCCTGGCTCGCTCATCGGTTGCGGACGAGAGTGAGCTGCTGGAGGATGACGCTATTTCTCTGGTATCGTCCGATCCAGCAGCTAGTGCTCTTCTGGCTCCCAGCCAGGAAGAACACGAGATGTTTGATGTGGACGAGGATGTTGAGACTGAGTCCCCCCATTCCTCCTGCCCTGCGTATGAGGAGCTGCTTGAGGTTATGGAACACGCCACAGCAAGACTCGACTTGCCGTGGAAGCGGTCCAGCAAGATGGCGCCTTGCGGACGTTTAGACAAGCGCTTTTTTTCTGATCATAGCCCTCCAGCTCAGGTGAGCCTTCCATTTCTTCCTGATCTCCATTTGGAGATTGAGAAGTCCTGGAAAAATCCATTTTCTGCACGCATCCATAGATTTCAGCGTACTAGTTATGCCAATATTGAAGGGGTGCGTGAAAACGGATATGAGAAGATGCCCCCCATGGAGGAGACGCTAGCTAGCTATCTCGCTTTGGGTGAAACATCTTCTCTCATGGCTCCCTCCTTGCCATCCAGACCCCTTCAGGCAACATCTCGTCTGAATGGCAAGGCCTACGCAGCAGCAGGTCAGGCTGCGGCTTCATTGCATACTATGGCAATTTTACAAGCCTTCCAGGCTGATCTGCTTAGAGACCTGGACAAAGGCAAAGGCCTTTCTGCAGATGAAGTAGCCGAGCTGCGTCGCACCATGGATCTTGCTCTCCATGCCACCAAGCAAACGGCCTCCGCCATTGGTAGGTCTATGGCGGCTATGGTGGTTATGGAGAGACATCTGTGGGTGAACCTGGCCGACATCGGGTCGAAAGAGAAGGGCTTTCTTCTCGATGCGCCGGTCTCGCCTTCGGAGCTTTTCGGCACTTCCGTTGAGACGGTTGTTGAAAAGTTTAAGGAGGCGAGGGCGCACTCAGCTGCTTTCAAGTCCTTCATTCCACGAAGGCCTAGGTCTCAGCCCGAACAACAAGGGGGTCCTGGCCCGTCTCGGTCTAAGGACCAGAGACAGGTTCAGAAGGCTAGTACCGCAGCTCGCGCCCCTCCCCCACCTGCAGGTAGGTCTAGGAGGCGACGCGAGTCAAGGGATAAAAAGCGAGACCTGAGGGAGGTTATCCAGATGAGACGTTCCCAACGTTCTCGTCCTGGTCAGAGTAAAACCTAGAAACATCTACTCACCTCCCTCTGTGGGTGATAACATCTACCCTTGTCTTCCTTTTTCCTAATTCCCCTGGTTTACCTTGTCTGTATTCCCTACTGGACCTATGATGTATTAGTTAGTTCTATGTTTTTAGAACAACTTACTGATGGTCCGGACAATCAGTGTATATGAGCCGGATCCATGGTTTGGTGAGTTGATCCATCTTGTATTATTAGTTATGTTGTTCACTAACTACTTTTTTCTCCGCAGCACTTCCTGGACCGCTTTCTGGCAAGCCTGGTGTGCTTCTACCTGCGGAGTTGGAACCCCTCGCTGCTACTGGTTGGTCGACTAGTCTCACCCATCGGTATTGAGTCCAGTTCTTCACCTTACATACCTACTGGTCCAGGCTGCTGAGCGGCTGGGGCTCTGCGGGGTCCCTTAGCCATCAGGTCCTCAGTATTATGCTGCGGTTTTGGGATGTGTGTTTCCCCTTTGGTTCCCTGGCTCATGTTGCTGTGTTCCAGTTGAGCTGAGTTACTCTGGTCTCACCCCGAGGGGTATGAGCCATCTAGGCGACGCTGCAGCGTTCCACCTAAAATTTATTGAGTAACCCGCCACTTTGCTGGCACCGCCCTCTGGTCAAAGCGGAAGCGCCCCAACGATATCAGGTGATTTGGCCGCTTGCTGCCTTCACTGATGAGTTGCCTTCCTGTTGGTCGAGCCTGAGCATGCTCCCTTCTCTCTTGAAGGTCACCTTTGAGCATGACTGCTCCCAACTATAGCACTGGAGATCTCCCTTTACCAGTGAGCTCTTTTAGGTAACAGTTGCAGGTTGTAGGCCTCCTCAGGCCTCCCTACTATACTGGTCTCCTGTTGGTCGAGCCTGAGCATGCTCCCTTCACTCTTGAAGGTCGCCTTTGAGCATGACTGCTCCCAACTAGAGCGCTAGAGATCTCCCTTTACCAGTGAGCTCTTCTAGGTAGCAGTTGCTGGTTGTAGGCCTCCTTTGGCCTCCCTACTATACTGGTCTCTTGTTGGTCGAGCCTGAGCATGCTCCCCTCACTCTTGAGGGTCGCCTTTGAGCATGGCTGCTCCCAACTAGAGCGCCGGAGATCTCCCTTTACCAGTGAGCTCTTCTAGGTAACAGTTGCAGGTTGTAGGCCTCCTCTGGCCTCCCTGCTATACTGGTCTCCTGTTGGTCGAGCCCGAGTATGCTCCCTTCACTCTTGAGGGTCACCTTTGAGCATGACTGCTCCTAACTAAAGCGCTAAAGGTCACTTCTTACCTATGAGCTCTTCTAGGTATCAGTTACAGGTTGTTAGGCCTCCTTCGGCCTCCCTGTTATACTGGTCTTCTGTTGGTTGAGCTTGAGCAATACTCCCCTCATCCCCTTCAGTAGAGAGAGTAGGTTCTCCTCCTGGGGGGTTAGGTACCTACCTTACAGCTGCTGATGCTCTATGACTATATCATCAGATAAGTCGGCTGCTTGCTGCCGCCTGATGTGTTTCTCCTTCCATTACATTTGGTGTGTATGGAAGATGCCTTGGCCTCCTGGACCTTCATAGGTTCAGCAGTCTAGGTCATTATGCCTATTCTTTGCCCCTGTGATATCTCTCCTGACATGAGACGAACAGGGCCGCGCTCCCCTTGCTAATGCGGGGACATTAAAGCAAGCCATTTTCGGGCAGAACAAACAGGTCCTCCCCACTGTCGTCAGGGGATGTACCCTGTGGCTTCTAAATGCTCGCCTTGGTTATTAGGACTGAGCTTTTGTTTCAATCTCATCGGATGGATCGGCTGCTTGCTGCCGCTCAATGTGTCTCGTCGGAGGATGTACTGTTCCATTAAGGGCTTTATAGGCTTTGGTCTCGGAAACCCCATAGACAGCAGCCTAGGTCCTTAGGCCTCTATCTCTGTCCCGGTAATGTCTCTCCTGACATTATGTGAGCATGGCAACGCTCCCCTCACTGAGGGTGTTCTGTGAGCATGTCACTCCTAATTTGGAGCTCATAGGTACTTCTCTATATCGAGAGGAGGGCCTTCACTCTCTTTGGCTCTGGCTATTCCAGGTGGTACCCTTGGTGGGATGATGTTGAACCAGCCTTCTGTCGCTCCTCTCAAAGTATGAGAGTTTCTTGTGAGCATGCTGTACTCTGTTGAGCAGTTAAGATTCCTCTTGTCCTAAGAGGAATTTTACTTTCGCTCCGGGGCATCCTATTCAGGCCACTCACTATCGGGCCTTGCAGTGCTCCCCTCCTACGGTAGGGTCGCTTTGAGCACGACTATGCTCCCTGAGAGCTTAGAACCGTCCTAACTGGGACTTGTGGTCTCTGCTTCCCAGAGCCCCCTTTTGCAAAACAGTATTTCAGTCCCGAGGATAGCCGGGCACATTCTGAAATCCACGCTGTGGTAAGAACACACACTAGCTTGTGTTCTTTCTAAAATTCTGTATGGTGGGGATCACGCGTTAAGCTTCGGACCCTGTCTTGAGGTGTTCGGCCCCGGAACATTGGGCCACACTCGACTTGTGTATCTTACCGATACCTCGGAATGGGGTGCCGATGACCTGCCCAACCAGCTCCTCGAGCGTGGTCATGCGAAGCGTCAGGTAAACCCCCTGTTGACGAGCCTAGGTCTAAGCTACGGTCCTAGAATTATAGGCTATATCCCTTAAGGAATCCCCTTTCTGATTCCGAGCCTGAGCTCTGCCCTACAGTCGGGCATCCTTAGCCCACCCCTTACAGGTAAGTTCTTGGGTATGCAGCTCAGGCTTTGGCCGAAGGGATTAAGTCACTGACAGCCGCCTGGACGTCTTGGGGCAGCTCCTCCTACGTGGATGGAGCTGGTACTTAGTGCTCGCCTTTGGTGTCTGGCTTGCACTCCCCTCAGCATGGCAGCGTGGGCATAACTGTTCCCCTAGCGACCTCTAGAGGACGCAGTTCGAGTTCCTCGAAAGGGAACGTCTCGGGTTACGTATGTAACCCTGGTTCCCTGAGAAGGGAACGAGACACTGCATCCTCTAGACTCGTGGCCATGCTTCGGACACAAGCTTCAGATGAAGAAGCGGACGTTGTGTTCGACCGGCGCCCTTTCATACTATGCGGTCGCACTGGTATGACGTGCCAACGGCGACGAGTCGCGCCGGCAGTGACGTCATAGGCTGTCGCCGGTCAATACGGTTGTAGTTTTTGTATATAAACTTCAGACACTGGTCACGCAGACGACGTTCCCCTAGCGACCTCTAGAGGACGCAGTGTCTCGTTCCCTTCTCAGGGAACCAGGGTTACATACGTAACCCGAGACGTTTTTTTGATTGTTTGTTTGTTTGTTTGTTTTTGTTTTTTTTAATGCATTTTCCTGTCACAGATGTCTAAATTTCTCTGTCAATATTACTTCTATCAAAAAATAACCACCTCAGACCTTTTCTGATGATGTTTTTTTTTTTTTTCAAGATTATAATAAGTTTTGATTGTAAAAGTTAGTAATACATTTTGTAATATGACACCTAACACCACCCACTAAGGGGAAATACCTTTTAAAAGTGCCATTTTCTTGGTAACACAATGGAAAACTGTTTTCACAAGATGAATTTTGCTTTCAAATGATTGGCTATATAATTTATGATGACTACTAATATGTGTGATAGAGAAAAAAGCCCCAGGTGTCATGTGATTTACTTTGCATTTTTGCATCGTTTTCAGTGTAAAAGGCCCTTTGGACTGATGCTTCATGCTAGGAATTTGCACTGTGCTTTTTTTGAAACATAAACCCTGCCTACCATAATTTAATAGGCCATCTCAAATATTTTGACATTGACGAGTGCTGTTAGATTGCTGAGGCAGACCAGGCTAAAAAATTAACTTTTGCAGAGACTGTGGGTTTGTCTCAATTAACACTTTAGTTCAGCAGTCAGGGCTCCCTAAATAGTCCCAGTGTACAACCTTTGTTAATGCTCCCTAACCAGAAATCATGTCACATTTTGATTATTTTTATGTACACTTTTACTTATATGTAAACACTGGGAGAACCAAACAAGAGACCAAAAAAATATTTTAAACATTCATCAACATCATTTGTATGTTCTCACATTTACATGTATGAATTTAGCAAATGCTTTCTGATTTTTTAAGGTGAGTAGAGCCAGACTTGTTAGCATAGATTGACTTTACTGTAACTTCTCCAGCTGGACTGCAGGCACCACCTGGTGGAATTACATGTAACCTCTTGAATTCTTCTCTGACACTAGCAAAGGTTGTCACCCAACAATCACACAGGCATAAAACAATGACCTAAAAAACAGGCTATAGCATTATACAATGTTTTCTTCTGTAAAATGTCTCTTTACTATTTAAAATTCACTGCAGTATATATTAAAGGTCCATCTTTACATTACAGACCAAAATTATTCCTAAATCCTCTTGATAAAACTGAAAGACTAACACCTGTGTAGGTGTTCAGACATCTAAGCATCTGAGAAAGAAAAGAATGTACTGTGACGAGTCGGCTGCCTCCCCCCTAACTATCAGCTTCACCCCGTCGGTAATCGCCGCCCTTCACCAGGCTCCCGACGGGAGTGGGCGTGTGGGAGGAGGAGGGGCGCTGAAACATCCAGGTGTGGCGGCGTGTGATGAGGCACACCTGATGTGAATGAAGCCTCATCACCGCCGCTGTTGAAATGCCGAGCGCGCCTCTCCTCAGGAGACCGGTCTCTTCCCCGTGCATGCACGCTGGTGTCCTCGTGGGTCCAGGAAGGGGTGAAGCCGGAACCAGCGCCGCCGTAGGACGAGCCGCCGGACCCCGCGGGTCCGGATGAGGACCGCACCCGTGACGGCTGACGGGCCAGGTTGCCGGGCCGTTTTATCCCCCAGAAGTGCCGCAGAGGTGGAGGAGGACGATGCCGCTAGAGAAGCCGCCGCCCCTCGCACCCCGGACCTGAGCGGGGAGCGCGTGCGGCCGCCGGACTCCGCCCCTTACCTGGACCCTTCCCTTCGGAACACTACCCCACCTTCACGGAACCCCGTCACGTCGAGGACACCAGATCCCCTGTTTATTTTGGACACTTTTTTTTTTACCCTTTTTGGACACTTTCTGTTTATTGTTTAATAAAAGCCTCTCCGAGGCCTGACGTCACGCCCACTGTGTCTGTCGCTTTGCTCCGCACCCGTGACAGTACATTAATTTGAAAGATAATCATTGAATGCATTTCGTGCCAAAGCAATGAAAATAATCCACAGTTTTGCCCACACAGAAAAGAAAAAAAGAAATTCATTTCTCATAAAGTAGTAGGTAGTTGTTTCATGTGGTACAAACTCAAAGGCTTAATAGTTTCTGTACAACACCTAGCCAGCAACGCATAGCCTTTTTTCACATTGTTAAACTGTATTGGTGTCTTTACACACATATATGTGCGTTGTACAGCCTGAGAGGATATGAGTAGGCAGATGATAGATAGATAGATAGATGGTTCTAAAATGGAATGTGGAATGAATTAAAAGCAATATAATGAAATGTATAAATATATATTTTTATTTACTGGAATATTTATGTCCATACAAATATGTAAAAACATTACACATGCAAAAAATAGCAGCACACAAGATATTTAAAGGGGCCATCAGATGCCCATTTTCCACGTTGATATGATCTTTAGGGTCTTAATGAAAAGTCTATAATATACTTTGGTTACTCAATGGTTGTGTAAAACAACACCCGTTTTACCTTGCCAAAATCAGCTCTGCAAAAATCATCCTGTTGTGGTCGAGGCTGCTTTAAATATTAATGAGCTCTGCTTGCCCCGCCCCTCTCTTCTCTTCTGTATTTCAGATGAATTGAAGGCCCTTCGAGGTTGATTGAAAGACTGGCTGAGGTCCATTCTTATGATTATTGGATTTTGTTTTGTTATTTCCTTTGCCTTGTGCTCTGCTGAGATGCATGTTAATGTACTCTGGTTCAGGCTTTTTTGGGCTGATGAAGGCAGTCAGCAAATGGGAGGTGAGTTGTACGTTGTAGGGGAGGAGTGACAAGAACTTTACCACTGTTTCTATCATACTATACTATATTTCTATCATACCTTGTGGTATCACATTTATTCTGATTCACATTTATTTTTTAATCACGCTTCAAATGTATAATGATAATGACATGTATAATGAAATGAAAGCGATGTATAATGAAATGTGTAATTATATCATAAAAAATGTATATCATAAAATTAGCACAGCTGCACACAAGATATCTAAGATAAGCAAAAGGTTTAAACAAAAAATAGATTGCTGTTACAGATGGCTAAATTAAGATAATGGCTCATATGCACTATATGTCTAATAGTCGAAATACAATTCTATAATAAACAAGAACAAGTATTATATTGCCTTTTTATGAATTTAATTGGTCAGTTAAAGCTTTTATTGTTTTAAACATCCAGTAATCAGCATTTATAACTGCATATATAACTGCAGATCCACTTAAGCATTTTTACCAGTGTTTAGGCAACAAGCAGTTGTCAAGGTAATGTCGAAATAAATGCTTCATTGTGTCATTTAAGGATCTGTTTTTTAAATCCACTCATACTCGGCAACAACAAGCACTACAATAAGAATTATGCCAACAACAACGGCGACATGATTCAGGTTGCGTGCTGTTTTGGAGTTCTTCCTTGCTAATTGCTGGTGTCCTGAGTAGTTGGCACTTTGAGTCTGTGAAAACAATTGTAAAACCTTTAAAACTTTCAGAAACTCTGTTGCTTTTGAGACACCACACCTTTATTTGCAACTGACAGTTACCAAAAGCCAAAATAAATAAATAAATTAATAATAATAATAAAAAAAACTGATAAAAAACCTGATGGAGAATTAAGTGCTCTATCAAGAACAAGAAATTAAATAGTTATCAGCACTATATTCAAAAATACACCATAAATAAAAGGAAAGCACATGAATCAGTACTTACAGAGAGGGAGTAAACCAGTGCTGCAGTGCCCAGAGGTAAACAGCAGCAGAGCAAGGTGAAGATGGAGTACCATATGTACTCTGGCAGTGGATCTGCCAGTGGCATTGGATTCCCCAGTGGAGCAGTGGGCACAAAAACTGCAGGCTGCACAGCGACCATAGTCTGTCCTGAAAAAGCAGGGTATCCAGCAAAGTTGTCCTGGTATACTGGTGGTTTTGTTACAGGCTGCAACATTGCAGATTTTTCAGATGAATTGCAGGCTCCTGGAGGCTGATTGAAAGACTGGCTGAGATCCATTCTTCTGATGACTGGATTTTGGTTGTAATTTCCTTTGCCTTGTGCTCTGCAGAGATGTATGTATTGCTGTACTCTGGTTTGGTCTTTTCTGTTCTGATGAAAGTAGCCAGCGAATGGGAGGTGAGTTGTAAGTTGTAGGGGGAGGAGTGACAAGAACTTTAACACTGTTTCCATCATACTATGTGACTGCAGGAACCTTATTCTGGTTTTACATTGACTCCGATGAGATACATTAAATATCAGGAGGAGAATTCTCACCAAACCCATGCAAATATTTGGGACCCTGTGACAGTGAATCTTACTTTTTTAATCAGTGTCCTCATTTCTACTGTCAGCATCACATGTCTAAACTCACAACATGGGTTTTAAACTCAACCTTCCTGTCTTTAGAAGAAATTGTGTTTATAATGCTGACATATATGTGTGACTACAGATACAGCTCAGACTTTAGCCTCTCACCTGTTCACTGGTCAACTGTATCTTTTTTTTTGTTATAAATTTAAATCAACCTAATGGAGAATCTTTGGCATTTAATTTTTTTTAAGAGAGATCCACATGTAATACTCATTATATATGCAAAGATGTTAGCCAATCAAAGCAGCAGGTGTTTACATTGAAGAGTTCAAAATCAAAATCAGAGGGCAAAGAGCTCCAACAAAGAGTTCAGATCAGAGGGCTAAAAACAGCGTAGAAAATTACCAGTTATATCTAAAATATGACCTTTTTAATCATAATAATTTTAGCAATCCTTGTTTATGACTGTTATAGCGCCAGCTGTAGTCTGATCTGCTTAAAGGAGAAGTCCATTTCCAGAACAACAATTTACAAATGTACTTACTTCCTTGTCATCAGTCCATTATATGGAGAAAAATCCTGAAATGTTATCCTTAAAAAACATAATTTCTTCCATTGAAAACTGAAAACTCAAATTCCAATCGCTGAAAAATGGTCTAGTGGCCGATTTCTTTCAAATTTCTCACAGACCTTTGGGGCCATGAGTCAAACAGGCCCACCGTGTTTTGTTCCAATCAGCCTCCGTTAACCTTGTCTAATAGATACTCAAACCATCAATGGCTTTTTTTCTCCTTATAGACAATTGTGGCACTTTGGACCATGACCGTGCACAGCGATTTTTATGTTTGTGGGACAAATCGTTGCATAGTTATAGCCATTTTTAATGTTTTTCCGTCTTATAGCGCCTCCAAGTGGCTAAGCTCTGCAATTTTTCTCTTGCGACCTCAGATTGGGCTCTTACATAAGTGTTCTGGTCAGTTGGGTTCTTGGTCAGTTGGACTAAAAACCTAGGACTAGTTTGCAAAAGTAGTTTTTTAAAAAAAATCCAAAATACGTGAAAATTTTGAACCCCTAAAAATCCATTTTGTTTGCCCGTTTAAGTAGATGTAGAAATGTAGATGAACATAAGTAGGTTACTGTAAGCCTGGAATTCTCTTTCTGCTTGTTGATCTCTGGAGGAAAAGCTGGCACTGAAAGTAAATTTGAAACATACTGTCTACCACTTCTGATTTTCAAAAGTACTCATTCTGAGGTTAACCTAGTCTCTACCAACCTCATGCAAAAATATTTCTGGGACAGCAGACCTCTAACCTTAAACCACTATTTGCAAACTATTTTACAGGTTGAGTGTTACTCAGTTTGCATTGGTAGTAAAGCTGTGACTCCCTGACAAAATGGATTTAGTTGAAACTGCTTTTATTTGACTGATAACAGTTATATTGAAAAGTGTATTGTTCCTCATAATAGCACAAGCTACCAGCTAGTCATGGTAGCCTATATTTGTGTTGTTTTAAGGTTAGGGTCATTGGTTAGTCATGGTGGCTGCACAACCTGACATGTATTTCCTTTCTGACAAGATGTTACCAGTGTTTTTTTTAACACATTTCTCATGGTGGTATTTTCAGGTTTTTCTCTGACTCACACTATCCATATTGAAACAGACAATTTTAAGTACAGGTCATACTGAGGCAACTTTTAATAGATAAGTAAAAAAAGACCCAAGAAAATTATTGGTAGTTTGTTTGTCAATCCAATTAATTTGCAGTGTGTTCTTGGGGTGGAAAAAGACAGGATTAAAAACAAACATCAGTACTTAAACACTGATAGTCACATGGTTTTGAAACATAAGAGCAGTATCTGTTTGACATCAAAGCTGGGCATTTCCCTCTGAAATTCCATTGACCAACAGGATCTCACTCATTTCATGTAGTACATGACCAAAGTTATTCAGTTAAATAAGTGAGTTAAATTAATTGTTTATTTTTGTTTCATTCAGATTAATTCAGTGTCTATTTTCAGATTTGCTTTTAACACAGAAGTGCTTGGAAACACATTATTATTTTTGCTGATGTAATTTCAACTGAAACAGGAAAACAGGGTGGGACATACCCAGCAATCACGCCCCCTTTTTTAAATAGCTAGCGTTTCACTTATCAGCTTGGGCCAGAGCTGTTGATCTGCATTAAACCGCGTTTGACAGCGTATATGACAGCCAGAATTTCGTCCATATTTCATTATCCATATATAAATTAGCACTCTTTGTAGAATTCAAATGTGTCTAATACATTTTGTGGTCTGCCCATAGTCACGCATATGATCTGCTCCATGCTATTCTCTCTCTGGACCGGAGCAGGCTGTAAGCGTGCCACGGTGGTTTGTGTGACACAAAGAGAAACCAGACTTTATTCACCCCAACGGAATGCACATTTACACTGTCTAAATCATTTCCTATTCTCTGTTCCCTATGTTGGACAGAGAGTTTGATGAAAAGCTGCAAGTGCAGGATTTTGTCATCAAAATCTTTAAAGGAGAAGTCCACTTCCAAAACAAAGATTCACATATAATGTACTCACCCCCTTGCCATCCAAGATGTTCATGTCTTTCTTTTTTCAGTTGTAAAGAAATTATGTTTTTTGAGAAAAACATTTCAGCATTTTTCTCCATATAATGGACTGATATGGTGCCCTGATTTTGAACTTCCAAAATGTCCAGGCAGAGTAAGACAAGACGAGCGTTTGGCAATAAAAAGTATATTAATTGTATTATTTTTATGAATGATAACCAATCATTACGTTAGATAAGACCATTATTTCTCGGCTGGGATCGTTTGAAGCCGCATTTAAACTGCATTTTGAAAGTTCAAAATTGGGACACCATAGAAGTCCATTATATGGAGAAAATGCTGAAATGTTTTCCTCAAAAAACATAATTTCCTTTACGACTGAAGAAAGAAAGACATGAACATCTCAGATGACAAGGGGGTACAAGGAGTACATTATATGTGAATCTTTGTTTTGGAAGTGGACTTCTTTAATTCATACTGGCAGAAGTCAGAGACTGTTAGTTTTGAATGATTATATCTTCTAAATGCAAATTTTGTCATTGTTTTAGAGTACACTAGCTTACAGATAATATCAAAGCTAACATATTCATACTAAAATTTTAATTCTCATGGGGACTTTAAGACCCTTTGACTCATGGTTTTACTTGCACACGTACACTCAGGATTGGCAGGTTTTCACAACAAAACCCACCTAACTGCTACTTAAAACTAGCCCAAAAGTAGACCAAACGCGTTTCGAGGGGGGTCCCCTGGTAAAATTAGCATCCCAGGGAAAAACTGCAACCCTGGCAACACTGCTCCCGCCTCTAATTCCTTCAGTTTGAGTATTTTAAATCTTTTATATTTTAAATGTCTTCTTTTTTTTTTAAACAAGTGTCAATGACATGATAATGTGATATCATCTTATATTAGGAAGTTAGGAACAAAAAATTTAATGCAGCAGGACTACTTTGTCAAGGGAAGGTATTGTCAGTCAGAGAGATCATGTTGAATATGTAGGTCCCATGTGAGAATTTTGGAATTTGTGATTGTCCCTGCTAAACAATAAAAGAAAACAAATACATGTGATAATTAAAAAAAAATTAAACATTACAATTTTAATTTAAAAAGTAGTTCAATCAGATCCATATTGTGTGTTAAAAAGTGACAATTAACCAAATTTAAGCATTTCAAAAAGTTTAAAGGTACAAAGATGTATTTTAAGTGTGAAACCATTTTGCCCACATGCATCCCAGGAAGGTCCCATATTTTCATACATGAGACCCATTTTTAGCCCATGCCCATATGGAACCCTTATGGAACCCATGCCACCTGGATATAGCCTATACAGGCCTTTAGGGCCCAGATATCAGTTTTGGCTGTGAAATAAGCTGACAAAATACACAGTTAACCGTAACATGTTATATAAGCTTGCTAACTTACTGTCACAACATGTTGCGGTCGCCTTGAAACATTTCCATTGTGGTTTGTGCTATTTGCAGTGCGTTTCTGTATTTGGTTGCATTGGGAGTATTTGCAGCACATGTGTTTTTTCTAGCATGCATTTTCAGCGGCAGTGCATTGAGCTCTCTCCCACTGTAGGAGAATAGCAACATGGCAAATCAAACGCTTCCGATGGCAGTGGCAGTGAGTTTTTTTAGTCATTATATAGATCTGATTGTGATTTTAGCTTTTGCGAAATAAAAAAAATGTCTGTTACAACCAGCCTGTTGTCAGACCCGTGTGTGCCATTTTGACTGTTTTTGGTTATTTTCCCAGTGTTTGCCCATATTTGGTTTTCCTCTTCCTGTCCTCGTTGTTATGTCATTGTCTAATCATTGTCACCTGTCCTGTTCTGATTGGTTTGTTCTTGTATTTAAGTTTGGTTGTCCCCTTGGTGTCTGGTCGGTGTTTATATTGTCATTCAGTTCATGGTTATTGCTGTTTCTGGTTCCCTGCTGTTTTCCCTACGTTTGTTTTTCATGTACACTTTGGATTATACTAATAAACTGCACATATTGGATTTCTGCTCTTCTCCTGTTCATTCCCGCGCACACGACGACGTAAACTGTGACACCTGTAGTGTAAAGTGGAATAGAAAACAAAGTCCTATTTTCCTATCCTCCACTTCACCTCAAAGAGAAGCAGTCAGTTCCCTTTTAAGAAATATGTTTACCCTCAATGTACTCAACTGAAGCTCTAAAGCTCTGAACCCAGCTGCTTTATGTATTTTTGATCTCTAATAAAAATGCTTTTTTTTTAAACACCCTCAAATATTTTTGGTACATGGTACATATGTTTTATGAATAAAGCTGCCAGCAGTGTCTCAAGGAACGTTTATGTCATTAAATAATCTTGGAGCCACAGATGTTCTAATGTAATAAACAATTTCTACTCCTTTTATGAGAGCTCTTTTGTCGGGTTGTCACCCGACAAGCACATGTTGTCATAAAACAATGACCAAAGGACAGGTAGCATTATAAAATATTTTCTTTTATAAAATGTCTTTACAAAACAAGAATGACAGCTCTTTACTGTTTAAAATTCACTACAGTATACAATAATGGTCCATGTTTACATTACAGACCAAAATTAGTCAGAAGCCTTATTTTGAGATAAAATTATTATTGAGCAATTATCAATCTATTATTGAGCAGTTTCACTTATGTTGATCACTGGGAACCCCCTGTCTTTGTGGTATTTGTGGTTGTCATGCTTTTCTCTTAAAATTCATTTCTCGTAAAGTAGCATGTAGTTGTTCAGATGCACCTTTTCATGTGGTAAAAACTCGGGTCAATTGGTTAGACTTACAGTTTTCTACAAATGAGGCTCATGCATGGGAATATATTTTTGTTATGCAATTCTATAATAAACAATTCTGTAATAAACAAATGTAATTCTATAATACGCAAAAACAAAAATACGTACAGGATTTTAACTGATCAAGCTTGTATTGTTTTAAACAACCAATAATCAGCCTTTACAGCATGTTTTAAATGTGAATATAGACACATTAAGCAAATGACATTTAAAATTAAGAGAATCAAATTTGTTTGTATAATCTGCATCCAACCATGACAGCTCAGTACCTGTATTGATACTGTGATGTCATTTTGTTGATATCGTTAAGTACCATAACATAATAGATAATAAACACTACAAGGGAAATGAGGCCAAGACCAACACCAACATGATTCAGGGTGCGCGCAGTTTTGGAGTTCGTCTCTGCTAATTCTCGGCGTCCTGAGTAGTTAGCATCTCGAGTCTGTGGAAACAATTGTAAAACACAATGTCAACCATTTCTGTTCTCATTCTGAGTTTCTTTGAGCTGATGGCAGATGGGGAATTTTCTCAAAAGAGGGGACAAACTCAATTCTTTGTAATTATTCATGCTTAAATGCATAAGTAAATTTAATTGGAAAAGTACACATGCAAACAAATATTCCATTAATACTGTAGCTGTGAATGCGTTCTTCTGACATTAGTTTTGATGCTCAGACATGTTGTGCAATGGAAGTTTTTCCTGAGATTTAGGAGATTTCACATAAGAAAGGAGATTAAACTTACACTTTAAAAAATCATGTAGAAACACATTTCATTAAACAGGCTACAAAGAAATGGCAATTAACATGTTGAATTAAACGTGGTACTTTAAAGCAAAAAATTGCCTGAAATAGTAAAATACGTTTTTTTTTTTAACTCTTAAAACGCTTAATCTGTAAACCAAAAAAACTGGACCAACACATTTATCAGTGGAGCATGGCGTGTGAAATATTGAACTCTTCATAGCATAATATATATATGAAGAGTTCAGATGCAAAACATAGTATACGTCCATCAAATACTTTTACTTCAAACTCGATAAATTCCAGCCTCAGCCCAATCAGAAGTACCAGTACTTAATTACATAGAAACCTATACAAAGTAGCCAGAAAGAAATGCTAATTTTAAGAAATACGTCAGATGGATTTAGAGGCTTTTGCATCTGAACACTATATATATATATGTGTGTGTGTGTGCATGTGTGCATATATATATATATATATATATATATATATACATGCACGTGCATACACAGATTTAATTAATTCTTGCATTACAGGAATTAATCATTTTTACATAGTTTTTTTATCTTTGTGTGGCTGTTAATAAATCAAAACAAACAAATAAACCCATAAATAAATAGTCATGAACTTCTTATTGTGCATTTTTTAGGTTTAATTATGCTTATATAAAGGTTAAAAAAAGGTAATTCATAGTTCATAAATTAAAGGAAAGCACATGGAATAATACACTTACAGAGAAGGAGAAAACCAGCGCAGCAATGCCCAAAGGCAAACAGCAGCACAGCATGGTGAAGATGGAGTAGCCCAAGTAATCTGGCACTGGATTGGCCAGTGGAGCAGCCACAAAACTGCAGGCTGCACAGCGACCTGGACTGTCCTGGATACACCCTGTGGGACTGATTAGCTTGGAAAGGAGGGAGGATATCCAGCAGGATTGTGTTGGTATTCTGGTGGTGGTGCTACAGGCTGCAACATCACTGTTTTCTCAGATGAATTGGCAGCCTGGAGGCTGATTGAAGATTGGCGGGATCCATTCTTTTGATTACTGGATTTCAGTTGTTACTTCTTTTGCCTTGTGGTCTGCAGAGATGTATGTATTGCTGTGATCTGGTGTCATATACCTGTCAGTTAAAGTAGTCACCAAAAGGGAGGAGAATCGTAGGTTTTAGGGGAGGAGTGACAATAGCTTTACCACTGATTGTATCCATAATACTCTGTGACTGCATTACCTTGTGGTCTCATATATTTTTATCTTGCTTATAATGCTTACATATATGTGTGACCACAGATACAGATCAAGCTTTAGCCTCACAGCTGTTTGGTAGTCAACTGTATATATTTTATTAAGTTGTTTTAAATAAAATCAATTTTTATGAAAAATTTTCACCATTCAAGTGCTATATGACAAAACATAATGGAAACCATTTTTAAAGGGGACATCACTTTCCGTGTTTAAGTAATTGGGTCCCTGTTGCATCTACAACCCAGAAAATGTGAAAAAGGACAATCCAGTAACTGTTTTGGTAAAGCCTCTGCAAGCATGTGAAAAACAAGCAGTTCACAATTCCCTCTCCCAAGACATACAGTAGGAAGGGATCTTATTATAATATTACTGTCCCTTAATCTTCCGTTTCCACCCTTTGTCACATTTTGTTTTCACAAAGCATCAATGGTGTACCAGTTCTAAGCCCTTAATATAATACAAAAGCGGTATTTTTTGTTCCTGTATTCTCTTTCTCCACATCACTAACTCTCCAGTGGTCGGGTCAAAGACAAGACAGTGTAGAAGTAGGCTGAAAGTACATACTGTCTACCGCCTGTCTTTCAGAACTGCTCATTCTGAGGATACATAGTCTCTACCAACCTCATGTGAAAATGTCACTGGAGCATCAGACCTTTAACCTCAAACCACAGTTTGCAGATAGCAAAAGGCTGAGAATTACTATTCATTCATTTAAAGCACTTTCAACCAAATGCCCAAAATGAGTAATTTCAGATTTTTCCTGTTTAACAAAACTGAATCGAAACAAAATGTTGAAACAAAACAAAAAAAAAAAAAGTATGTTGCTATATATATGTTGATATTTCTATTATATTTGAGTTTAATTATATTATATTATGGTTTAGTGTGACGTTACTACACCATAATGTAATACAATTAAATTGTTTGGAGGTGGCTTAGTCCTTTTTTTTCTACTGACACTACAATACTCATGGTATATTTGTGTTGTTTTAGGATTGTGCGGTTATGGGTTAGTCCTGCCTCTCATTTATTTCCTTTCTCTAGAAGTGTTACCTACGTTTTTAACACATTTGTCATGGTGGGAGTATCAGGTTTTTCTTATCAGGTTTTTCTTTGCGTCATACAATGTACCTTGTGGTATCTGAGGCTTTTTACTATGTAAGTCATCCTGAGCAAGGTACTATTTTCAGGACACTGGCATTCTGACAACTTTTAATAAATAAATTAGTTTTTTAAATTATAGATTAATTCTAAAGTAATTTAAGGGTGTTATACCACAAACAGCCACCTGGCCACCAAACTTTTTTTTTGTTTGTTTGTTTGTTTGTTTCTTTTTAATGCATTTTCCTGTCACAAATGTCTAAATTTCTCTGTCAATATTACTTCTATCACAAAATAACACCTCAGACCTTTTCTGACGATATGTTTGTTTTTTTCAAGATCATAAGAAGTTTTGATTGTAAAAGTCAGTAATACATTTTGTAATATGACACCTGACACCACCCACTAAGGGGAAATACCATTTAAAAGTGCCATTTTCATGGTAACACAATGGAAAATGTTTTTCACAGGATGAATTTTGCTTTCAAATCATTAGCTACATAATTTATGATGACTACTAAAATTTGTGATATAGAAAAAAGACAACAAAAAAAGAGCCCCAAGTGTCATAGTTTGGTGTTTGGTTTGAAGGCACCATTCATCTGTGATTTACTTTGCATTTTTGCATCGCTTTCAGTGTAAAAGGCCCTTTGGACTGATGCTTCATGCTGGAATTTGCACTGTGCTTTTTTTGAAACATAAACCCTGCCTACCATAATTTGATAGGCCATCTCAAATATTTTGACATTGACTAGTGCTGTTAGATTGCTGAGGCAGACCAGGCTAAAAATTTAACTTTTGCAGAGACTGTGGGTTTGTCTCAATTAACTCCTTAGTTCAGCAGTCAGGGCTCCTTAAATAGTCACAGTGTGCAACCTTTGTTAAAACCAGGGAGTATCAATGCTCTCTATGCTCCCTAACCAGAAATCATGTCACATTTTGATCATTTTTATGTACACTTTTACTTATGTGTAAACACTGGGAGAACCAAACAAGAGACCAAAACAATATTTTAAACATTTAAACATTCATCAACATTCATCATTTGTATGTTCTCACATTTACATTACATTTTTTTTAAGGTGAGGAGAGCCAAACTTGTTAGCATAGATTGACTTTACTGTAACTTCTGCAGCTGGACTGCAGGCACGACCTGGTGGAATTACATGTAACTTGATGAATTCAGGAAAAAAAATCTCAAAGACACAGATGGGGAATTATTTCATGATTCCTGAACATGTTTTTGGGGGATCTTCCATTATTTCTCAATATAGATCACTTTTTCAAAACACTTTTTACTTTTCTCCTAACCAGATTTTTCACATTCAAAATGCACTAAAACTACCAAAACACTTCATACATGTTTCAGATCAGCGCATTCTTCTCTAACACTAGCAAAGGTTGTCATCCAACAATCACATGCATGTTGTCATAAAACAATGACCTAAAAAAAACTAACAAATAGCAATTATACAACGTTTTCTTCTGTAAAATGTCTTTACAAAACAAGAATGACAGCTCTCTACTGTTTAAAATTCATTGCAGTATAAAAAAGTAGTACAACACAAAGACATTTTTTTCTTCTGCGGTCTACTGTACAGAGTTGAATTTACTTTTCTCAAAGCCTGAGGCTTTTGGTGTAAAAAGGCTTTTACATTTGGCAAAAATATAACTTTTTTTTATATCAAAAACAAACAAGCAAGATTAGATTAATAATCTAATATCTAATAATTGCAACAATGTACATGAATCCGTTTGGCAGTCAAACTGCATTTCCTTCTTAGTTACAAAGTTAAGTAAACACAACCTGATGGAGTATCTTTACCACACTTTGTGTGCTGAATCAAGCCCACAAAAGTAAACAGTTATCAGTGCAGTAGTCAAAAATAACAGGAAAGTACATGAACTAATACTTACAGAGACAGTGTAAACCAGTGCAGCAGTGCCTAGATGAAAGCAGCAGCACAGCATGGTAAAGATGGAATAGCATGTGTACTCTGGCCAATAGAGCGGTGGGCACAAAAACTGCAGGCTGCACAGCGACCATAGTCTGTCCTGAAAAAGCAGGGTATCCAGCTGTAATGCCACGCCAGCAGAGCGAGCCCTCACCCATGGACTGACTGTTACCGCTCCCTCTGCTGCTTCATGGGTAACTTCCTGTTTGGTGGCCATTTAAGGAGGCCTATACCAAACAGGCACCGCGAAGTATTGTTTTGCTGTGTGGACTCTACTAAGCATTTTCTCTTGTTTCATTGCCCTGTTTTGTTCTTGCCACGGTTTTGTTTCTTAGTCATAGTTTTGTCTTGTTTCTTTGCCATAGTTTTGTCTAGTTTCTTGCCATAGTTTTTGCCTTGTTTCATTGCCTTGTTTATTTTGCTACTTTGGACTGCTCACCTGGATTTTGACCTTCTGCCTGTTTATTTGGATTTTGCTATTGTTTTGCCCTGGATATTACTGTTTGCTGGTGTCTGACCCTGCCTGTCTTGACTACGATCTGTTTAATAAAGCTCGCATTTGGATCTTACACGCTTCCCTGGAGTCCTGCTACAGAATACTTCGCCGCCCCAAAGATCCAGCAGCTTTTGGACACAGATCACCATGAACCCAGCATCACACCTCCTCTGCCTACGTCAAGGTAATCGGGCTATAGAGGAATATGTGGCAGATTTTTGTGAGTTATGCCATTTGGTGGAATTTAATGATGTTGACCTGAAGGGTATTTTTTGTCACGGACTTAGGGACAATTTATATGACCTCATGCCGGATAACAAATGCTCGGCTACACTTGAGGAGTACATAGACTATGCCCTGTTGCTGAGTGGCTCTGCATTTACTGTGGGGATTGCAGATAAGGAGCCCTGCAACCCTACAACACCCAGTACATCAGGACATTTTCACACCCCAACCTTCATGTCCGGTATTGTGACCATCATGCCAGAGACCTTTCACGCCAAGCCTGCCAAGCCAAAGCCATTTCACGTCATACCTATCCAACCAAAGCCCGCTTACGTCATGTCTGCCAAGCCAAAGTCTGTTTACGCCATGCCTGCTGCTCCAAGGCCTGCTCACGCCACATTTTCTGCTCCAAGGCCTGCTCACGCCAAGCCCGCCGCTCCAGGGCCTGCTCACGCCAAGCCTGCTGCTCCAGGGCCTGCTCACGCCAAGCCTGCCGCTCCAGAGCCAATCCACAAGATGGCCACCATCCTAAAGCCAGTCCACAAGATGGCCGCCATCCCCAGGCCTGTTCACAAGATGGCCGCCCCATCTGAGTCCCCGGCCAAGATGGCTGCTACGCCTGAGCCTCATCAGTCCAAAATCATCTCAAGTCAGGGCTGCATTCTCAGTTCCAAGTCAAGTGACAGCTGTGTTTCCTGAGCCACGTCAAGTTACAGCTGTTACTTCTGAATCAAGCCAAGTCACAGCTGTTCCCCATGAGTCAAGCCAAGTCACGGCTGTTCCCCATGAGTCAAGCCAAGTCACAGCTGTTCCCCATGAGTCAAGCCAAGTCACAGCTGTTGTCTGAGTTCACCATGAATCAAGGAGTTACAGCTGTTGTTTCTGAGTCAAACCAGTTATAGCTGTTGTTCCTGAGTCGAGTCACCATGCTGTCAAGCCGCAGCTGTTGTTCTGAGTCAAACCAAGTTATCAGCTTGTTCCTGTCACAAAGGCTCAGCAAGTTACAGCTGTTGTTTGCAGTGAACAAAAGTTACAGCTGATTTTCCTGAACAAGCAAGTTACAGCTCTTGTTTCAAGTTACTGAATCAAGTCAAAGCCACAGCTGATCTTCCTGAGCCAAGTCAAGTCACAGCCGCGTCCCTGAGCTGTCAAGTCGCAGCTGGTCTTCACAGTGCCAGGTCAAAGCCACAGCTGTTCTTCCAAGTCAAGTCAAGGACAGAAGCCAAGTCAGCAGACACCTCCCTGAGTCAAGTCAGAGACTCAGCTCGCTTCTAGGAGACCTCTTCACGGCATGGCTGCTAGTATGGAGCCTCGCCGAACCGGCCGTCATGCCAGAACCTCGCCAGGTCCCAGCTGATCCTCCAGCCTCGCCACGTATCAGCTGACATCCCAAACCCGCCATGCTCCAAACCGCAGAGCCCTCCCTGCCACATGCCCACAACCCCCACACTTGAACCGGCAGACATCCCATCTGCTGTGCTGCCTGTCGTGCATGGGCTGCACACTCGCTCAGAGCCTCGTCTGTCCCGGTCTGCTCCAGGGCCTCGTCTGTCCAGAGTCTGCTCAAGGCCTCGTCCGTGTCCAGAGCCTCTCCTGTCCAAGAGTTTGCGTAATACCTCCTGGGTGTCAGCATGCTCTCTGTAGAACCTCCTAAGAGGTGGCGTCCATTAATGAACTCACTGCCGTCTGACCACGATTTGCGCCAGTGCCTCCAGAGGTCAGAGCTGTAGCCCTCCCAACTGGGAGGCGTCCTCCTCTGAACTCCTATCATCTCGTGTGTCTTTTCGCCAAGAAGGCCTATCATGAACTCTCTGCCCCATGTCACAGCCAAGAGGCTATCCGCTCCCATCCCACGCCGAAGGCCATCATGAACCTCTGCTCCATCATGTCGAGGAGGCCTATCACGGTTCTCTGCCTGTCATGTCAGCCAAGGAGGCCCTATCATAAACTCTCGTCTACTATGGATGTCAATTTCCACTGTGATATCTTTGTCCTGTCTGCTGTCTGCTCTGTCTGCCCTCCTGGCTCCCTGTTCTGCCTGCTCCTGCCCCGCCCTTCCTGCCTTGCCTGCTCTGCCTGCCCGCCATGGCTGGCCTGCTCTCCTGCTTCACCATGGCTCCAGGCTCCTCCAAATCAAGCATGGTGGACTTCTGCTCCAGTGTTCCACTGTGCCATTGCTCCACATCTGCTTCCACGGCCACTGCTCCAGGTCTTCCCAAGCTCCAGGGGTCCTCCACCCTGCTCTGCCTGCCCCGCCATGGCTTCCTGCTCTGCCTGCTCTACCTGCCCCGCCATGGCTGCCTGTTTTCCCTGCTCCACCATGGCTCCAGGCTCCTCCGAATCAAGCATGGTGGACTTCTGCTCCAGTGGTACACTGTCTGCTATTGCTCCACAGCCCTGGTCCTCCAAAGTTCCACTGTCTGCCACAGATCCACGGTCCTGGTCCTCCAGTGCTTCACTGTCTGCCACTGCTTTATGGCCCAGGTCCTCCAGTGCTTCACTGTCTGCCACTGTTCCATGGCCCAGGTCCTCCAGTGCTTCACTGTCTGTCCCTGCTCCACGATCCAGGCCCACCTCCTCTGCACGGACCTCCATCCCACCCCCTGTTTTGCCTCTGTTCCCCCACCCTCCTGGACCGTTGTTGCTTGAGCGCCAGGAGTCGCTCCTGGGGGGGTGGGGTGGGGGGTGATTCTGTAATGCCACGCTAGCAGAGGGAGCCCTCACCCATGGACTGACTGTTACCGCTCCCTCTGCTGCTTCATGGGTAACTTCCTGTTTGGTGGCCATTTAAGGAGGTCTATACCAAACAGGCACCGCAAAGTATTGTTTTGCTGTGCGGACTCTACTAAGCGTTTTCTCTTGTTTCATTGCCCTGTTTTATTCTTGCCACGGTTTTGTTTCTTAGTCATAGTTTTGTCTTGTTTCTTTGCCATAGTTTTGTCTAGTTTCTTGCCATAGTTTTTGCCTTGTTTCATTGCCTTGTTTATTTTGCTACTTTGGACTGCTCACCTGGATTTTGACCTTCTGCTTGTTTATTTGGATTTTGCTATTGTTTTGCCCTGGATATTACTGTTTGCTGGTGTCTGACCCTGCCTGTCTTGACTACGATCTGTTTAATAAAGCTCGCATTTGGATCTTACACGCTTCCCTGGAGTCCTGTTACACCAGCAAAGTTGTCCTGGTATACTGGTAGTTTTGTTACAGGCTGCAACATTACAGATTTTTCAGATGAATTGCAGGCTCCTGGAGGCTGATTGAAAGACTGGCTGAGATCCATTCTTCTGAGTATTGGATTTTGGTTGTAATTTCCTTTGCCTTGTGCTCTGCAGAGATGTATGTATTGTTGTACTCTGGTTCGGTCTTTTCCGTTCTGATGAAGGTAGCCAGCGAATGGGAGGTGAGTTGTATGTTGTAGGGGAGGAGTGACAAGAACTTTAACACTGTTTCCATCATACTATGTGACTGCAGGAACCTTATTCTGGTTTTACATTGACCCTGATGAGATACATTAAATATCTACCAACTATCACTAATGTGCATTTTATATGATCCCTCTTATTTTGGTAAAATAATTAACATTTTGCAGATTCTGCAAGGTGTATGTAAACTTTTGACCACAACTGTATTTGTGACAATAGATATAACTTAAGTTTTAGCCTCTCACCTGTGCAATCTGCGTCCAATGCAGAACATAAGTAGGCTACTGTAAGCCTGGTATTCACTCTCTGCTTGTTGATCTCTAGAGAAAAAGCTGGCTGTGAAAGTAAATGTAAAATACTCTTTACCACTTCTGATTTTCAAAACCACTCATTCTGAGGTTAACAGTCTCTATCAACCTCTCTACCAAGTCTCTACCAATGCAAAAATATTTCTGGGACAGCAGACCTCTAACCTTAAACCACCATTTGCAGACAGCAAGAGATTTAACAGGTCCAGTCTTGTTTGCATTGGTAGTACAGCTGTGACTCTCTAACAAAATGGATTTTGTTGATACTGCTTTCAATAACACTGAGTATATTAAAAAGTATATTGTTCCTTGGGAAGTCATAAAAGCATAAGCTACCTACTGCACAGGATGACCTACTCATGGTAGCCTGTGTTTTTTGTTGTTTCAGGGTTAGCGTCATGGGTTAGTCATGGTGGCTGCACAACCTAATAGGTATTTCCTTTCTGGCAAGATGTGTTACACAGGTTTTTAACACATTTATAATATTTAGGTTTTTCTCATATTCAGGGTTTTCTCTACTTCACACAATATGCTATCCATACTGGAACTGACAGTTTTAACTACAGATCATACTAAGAGAATTTTTAATACATAATTTAAAAAGAACAAACTAAATTATTGGCAGTTTATTTGTAAATCCAAATCATTAGTGAAATGTCTTTTTGGGGTGGGAATTAATTATTAATAACGTTTTGCATTATTATTATTGTTTTTCCAAGACTGCTTTCCCAGACTGTTAGATGTCATATTTAAAAGTTTACATTACTCTCTATTTGAGACACAGTGAAAAACATTAATATTAATACTTACACAGAGTAAACAAGAGCAGCAACACCCAGAGAAAAACCACTGATCATATGCTGGAGCTCCATATTTCTGACCTGGAGAGCTGAAAAGAGAGCTGTGCTCTGTTTAGGCGTTCCTTTGTCATAAACAGACATTTATGTAGGAAATATTCGTAGGCTTAATAGGAAATATGAAACTGAAACACAACACGTCGCAGTGACTGGAGATAATTAGACTCCGTTTAACATCAAGTGGAACTACAGCCAAATTGATTAACAAATGCAAATTCATAAGAGTGGTTTGTTCAAAAAATACGAATGGAGTGCTCAGGTGAGAATGTACTGTAAATGGTTATTTAAAAAAACAAAGGGGGGGGCACGTATTGTTTGTCACTGAAAGTTTTTAAAGACAGGAAGAACAAACACCAATACTTACACACTGATAGTCACAGTTTGCATGGTTTTGAACATAAGAGTGGTATCAGTTTGACAACCCGCCTCTCTGAAAATTGTCATTGGTCAACAGGATCTCACTCAAACTGTAGCACACGACCAAAGTGATTAAGTTCACATAAGTGTTTTTTTTAATTCAGTCCTAAAACCCTTTCACTCACAGTTTTACTTGCTCACGTGTAGTGTTTTATGGTGCTTTTCTATTGGTCCTTCAGAAATCATTCTGATTTGCTTCATCAGCATTGAAAGCATTTCTGCTGGTTCATATTTTTATGGAAAATGTGATACATTACCATTAGGTAATAATAAAAATATATATAAATGAATACTTGAATACAACTAGTTGCATGAAATTGAGCTAAATAACACCACAGATATTTATACTTACTACAAATTATTTATATTTCCAATAAATGCTGTTCTTTAGCTTTGTATACATCAAATAATCATGAAAAAGTAAAATTATCACAGTTTCCACAAAAATATTACACAAAAACAGTTTTCAGTATTAATAATAAGAACCATTAGTAATAACTGATCACAAATAACGGATAATTAAGCAGCAAAACAGCATATTAAAATAATTTCTGAAAATAAATATTATGTGACATTGAAGACTGAAGTAATGATGCTGAAAATTCAGCTTTAATCATAGAAATTAATTATTTTAAAATAGCTTTAACAGAATCCCCTATTTTAAGTATATTATTTTATATTGTTATTTTTACTGTATTTATGGTCATATAAATTTTACCCTTCTTTCAAAACATAAATGAGAAGTCTTAATTATTTCAAACATTTGACCGACAGTTTGTATATAAAATAATTTATGTGAAATAACAAATTATATTTTTATTATAGCCTAATATATGTCACTTTCCTAATCACGGCAATTAAAAGTGAAAGTCTTCAGATTTACAATGTACAAGAGTAAGCTTGAGAATGATATTTTAGGTTTATGTGTTTTTATTATTTAAACATGTGAAATTACAGAAGAAAGCCTGGATAGAGATTTACAAACATTCACTTATGTTGTGATGAATAACATAAATGGCATTAAGAAATTCAAAAAGGTCATTTTGCATCCCTGAAAATTTATGTCTGTCCTTTAACATTTGTTTTATACCGTAAACAGTTAACGAATATTGCTGAATTGTCTCGTCATCCTCAGCTGCTTACATTGCCTTAGCTCACATTCAAGTGGCGCGCAGCTCAGCTCTGTGAACCGTAAATCCCGCTTTCTACACTTTAATTGGCTATTTCAAACATTTGACACTGACGAGCGCTTTTGAGCCGCTGAGGCTGCACTGAGCTGGAGCGTGTTATATTAATTAGAATGTTTGATTCAAGTGGGCCGTGCGAGCCATTCGTCTGGGCTGATGGACAAATATAGGCCACCTACATTTACTATAGTTCATTCTTTATATACAGGTGCATCTCAAAACATTAGAATATCATGAAAAAGTTTTTTGTTTGTAACTTACTTTAAAAACTTTTATATATTCTAGATTCATTACCTGTAAAGTAAAACATTTCTAAAGTTTTTTGTTTTCATTTTGATGATTAGAGCTTACAGCTCCTGAAAGTCAAAAATCCAGTATCTCAAATTATTATAATATTTCCTAAGATCAATCAAAAAACAGATTTGCAAAACAGAAAAGTTCAGGTTCTTTAAAGTATGTTCATTTATGCATTCAATACTTGGTCGGCAGCATAAATTACAGCAAATTACTTGCTCCTAGCACAAATTACAGCACCAGTGAGGTGTGGCATGGAAGTGGTCAGCCTGTGGCACTGCTGAGGCACTACTGAGCCTTCAGATCGTCTGTATCGTGCTGGATTGACTGTTTCTTATCTTTCTCTTGAAAATATCTCATAGATTCTCAGTGGGGTTCAGGTCAGGTATGTTGGCTGGCCAATCAAGCACAGTAATATCATGGTCAGCAAACCAATTGCAAGTGGTTTTGGCACTGTGGGCAGGTGCTAAAGTCCGGCTGAAAAAGAAAAAAAATCAGCATCTCTATAAAGCTTGTCAGCAGATGGAAACATAAAGTGCTCCAAAATCTCCTGGTAGACAGCTGCATTGACTTTGGACTTTGAACACAGTGGACCAACATCAGCAGATGTCACGACACCCCAAATCATTTCTGACTTTAGAAACTTCACACTGGACTTCAAGCAGCTTGGATTCTGTGTCTCTCCAGATCCTCTGGGATCATGATTTCAACATGAAATGCAAAATTTACTTTTATCTGAAAAGAGGACTTTGGACCACTCAGCAACAGTCCAGTTCATTTTCTCCTTAGCCCAGGTAAGATGCTTCTGATGTTTCTGTTTCAGAAGTGGCTTGGAAGCCCTTTTCCTGAAGACATCTGAGCATGGTGACTCTTGATGCGGTAACTTTGCCTTCATTCCACTTGTGAAGCTCTCCCAAGTCTTTGAATCAGCCTTGCTTGACAGTTTTCTTAAGCTTGCGGTCATCTCTGTTGCATGTGCACCTTTTCCTACCCAATTTCTTCCTTTAAATCAGCTTTGCATTTAATATGCTTTGATACAGCACTCTGTAAACAGCCACCCCTTTCAGTAATGACCTTCTGTGACTTGCCCTCTTTGTGGAGGGTGTCGATGATTGTCTTCTGGACCATTGCCAAGTCAGCAGTCTTCTCCATTATTGTGGTTTCAAAGAACAAGATATACCCGGAATTCATATTGTAGGGACAGACATTTAATGAAACTTAAATGTAAATATTCTAATATTTTGAGATACTGGATTTTTGACTTTCATGAGCTGTAAGCTCTAATCATCAAAAAAAGTTTCACTTTATATGTAATGAATCTAGAATATATGAAAGTTTTAGTTTTTGAAATAAGTAACAAACAATTAACTTTTTCACTATATTCAAATTTTTTGAGATGCACCTGGATATTTACACAATGGGACCAGTCTGCCACAAATCCTGCAAGTGGGAAAAAATAGTCACAAAAATCTAACCGGCTCACATTAAAGAAAATGGTCCAGCCTCTCTGGCATTTCCCAGTCGGCCCATGATCAATATAAACACTTTAACTTCTGAATTTATTTGATCACTGGGAACCAAAAGTCTTTGTGGTATTTTTGGCTGCTGTACTTTTCTGACGAATTTCATTTCTTGTCAAGTAGGTAGTTGTTAACTGTCAGACGCATCGTTTCATGTGGTGAAAACTTGGGTCTTGTAGTTTCTACAGCACTCAGCTAAACTCTTTTGATAAAATGTAATAAAATCATATTTAAATAAATGTATTTTTTATTTTATCCTGACGTTGGTAAATTGTATGGGGGTTGTACAATCTGAGAGGATATGAGTAGTGGACAGACATCCAGACAGGAAAGGAAGGAAAGGGGAAAAAAAGGAAACAAAAGGACGTGACGTGATGCGTGGCCAAGTATGGTGACCCATACTCGGAATTTGTGCTCTGCATTTAACCCATTCAAGCACACACACACAGTAGTGAGTAGTGAACAAACACCCGGAGCAGTGGGCAGCCATATTGCTATCGCTGCGGCGCCCGGGGAGCAGTTGGGGGATCGGTGCCTTGCAGAGAGAAGAAATGTCAATTACTGCAAAAATAAAAGAAACTAATACAATTGTAAAGAGGAATTTAGCCGACAGATATTTGCATCATTTTAAAACAGGTTTAGATGGAAACCTGATCGCCAAATAGAAACGGAAAATCATACTATACGCATTTTCATGATACCGGGCTCACACAAGAAATTTAAGACAAGCAAAAAACTTTATATATGTAAAAAACATTATATATGTAAAGACAACATAAAATAGATAGAAATAAGATGACAGACTCATATGCACTAGGACTATTTCTGTTAGTAATTGTTAGCAATACGTTTAACAAATCAAGAATAAGTACTGTTTTTTCATGATAAATTAATTTGTCAGTTAATGTTTTTGTTGTTCATCATCCAATAATCAACCTTTAAAGCATGTTTCAACTGGGTGAATATTGACATTAAGCAAATAATGTTTATCGTAAAGAGAATCAAATTTGTCAGTCAACACGGCAACAGTTATGGATATGTATTTTTAGTTACCACAAAATTTAAGATAAAAAATAATACAATGACAGAGATGCCAATAGCAAGGCCGACATGATTCAGGGTGCCTGCCGTTTTGGAGTTTCTCTCTGCTAATTCTCGCTGTCCAGAATAGTTGGCCATCCGAGTCTGTGAAAACAGTTGAGAAACACATTCATGTCAACTGCTTCTGTTGTCATTCTTTTTCATTTCTTTGAGCCAGATAGGGGAGTTCTCAAAAGAGGGGGCAATTCCACTCTGTGGATGGGTTTTCTTAGTAACACGTAATGTTTCATTCTTATGGAAGATTTACAGGTTAAAATGTATTAAACACCATTTCACTTACAACAAGCAACAACAAACTCTGAGCGTTCACAAAAATGTTTTACCGGTACTCAGTCTGATTTGTTTGCTTTGTGATTAGTTCGTTCATTTCAGCGATTTGACCGGATCAGGCTGCCTTAAGTTTAAACAAAGGAATAAAACCACTGTTTGCTATTAGTTTTAACCCTGTACAACACACTTGAACCAATTTATCAAGCTCCTCTTCACTTCACGTTTCTTTGTAAATATCCTTAAAAACTTTAAATAGAAGCAGACAGATGCAACCACAATTTTGCTACATTTTACACAGCCTTTACACTGTGGGTAAAAGGGTATGAATGTACCCTTTTGATTTAAGCGGTACACTGAAAAAACGTCATTTAAACCATTTCACTCTAAAATTTCTAATAATGTCGAGGGGTGCGCTCCGAGCTCGCAACATAGCCGGAACCCAGAGAGCTCCCTCATATCCTCAAGCTGGGGTACGAATAGTTAGGAGTGAGGAGTTGTGGTTGAGGATGGATGCCGAGAAAAAAAAAACCTCTCGTAAGACAGAGGTAAGTCGGCTGCATATATATGTTATGTTGCTAATTAAGTTGATTATCTGAACGTGCTCCACCCAGTGGAAAACAGCAGCACAGCATGATGAAGATGGAACAGCATGTGTACTCTGGCATTGGATTGGCCAGTGGAGCAGCGGGCACAAAAACTGCAGGCTGCACAGTGACCACGGACTCTCATGGATATGATCCTTGGGCAAGAGAGCCCTGTGGGACTGGCTGGCTTGGAAAGGAGAGAGGGTTTCCAGCAGGATTCTCCTGGTATAATAGTGGTGGTGCTGCAGGCTGCAACATCACTGATTTCTCAGATTAATTCAAGGCTCCTGGAGGCTGACTAGAAGACTGAGTGGGATCCATTCTGATGATTATTTAATTTTGGTTGTAATTTCCTTTACCCTGTGCTCTGCAGAGACATATGTATTCTGTTTGAAGCTTTTTTGTGTTGATGTAGGTAGCCAGTAAATGGGAGGTGAGATTTAGGGGAGGAGTGACAAGAACTTCACCCTACCACTGTTTCCATTATACTTTGACTACATGTTTCACATTGTGGTTTCACATTTTCTCTGATGAGAAGCATTAAAGTGGTCCTATTATGCTGTTTTACAAAGTCTTGATTTTGTTTTGGGGGTGTACTAGATCATGCTTTCATGCTTGGTGGTTCGAAAAACACATTATTATTAACATATTATTACATTACATTTCTCCCACAAATGGGAGAAAGTACTGCCACGCCCCTTGTCAAAGAAGCAAGTTCTGTGTACAACTGTTAGATTAAAGTGATTCTTATGTTTTAAATATGGATATTATTCTTACAAATACGCATCGATTCGCTACAAGAGACCTTTATAGCGTTACTGCTCTGAAGCAGCATTCTAGTCAATGCTTGTGTTTATACCCACTGCACTGTGGCTCGTTGAAGCATCTCTCCGCGCTGCATAGCTAAAGTTAGGCTAATCCTCCACCTCGTCCCTACCCACCCCCCAACAATTCCATAGGCGGGATTTAATTAATGATATTCTGTTGGACTGTGTTGTGACATCATTGCATGCAGAAAACAAATGCTGTAGTCCAAAGGAGCCGTTCATTGTAGTTCTTCAAAAGAGATTTTTAAAAAACTAAATATCTCCCTTTAGAGTGGACTTTGAGATTTGTAACTTTGTGGATCTTTTTTATGCCCAAAGATACACACCACACACTGACTAAAATTCAAAAAGCAAAAAAGCATAATAGCACCCCTTTAAAAATCACCTGATTTGTTGTTTCTCTGTTAAATCATTAATAATTAATTAATTAATTTTACATTTCATATGTATGTTCCCACATTCCCGTTTATGAATTTAGCAGATGCTCTTTATTTTGTGAGGGGAGAAGTGTCAATATTTTTTGCATAGATAGATAGATAGATAGATGGATGGATAGATATTTTAATTACTGTTCAAATGTATAATGATCCATAATGACATGTATATTGAAATAAATGAAAGCTACATATACAGAAGAGTATAAATGTATCACAATATACATCACACGAGTCGCACACAAGGTATTTAAGATAAGCAAAAGTTCTAAACAAGACATGATAAATGTTAAGGGAAAATAAAAATCGATTGGCAATGGGTCGTTCTTATAGTTTGCTAAAACAAACAAACATGACGGCTCACATACACTAGTAAATATATTTCAGATAGTAATTACTTTAAATGCAATTCTATAATGAAAACAAGAAATAATATTGGATTATCTGTTATGAATTTAACTAGTCAGTTAAAGAGTTTATTGTTTTAAACAATCAGCCTTTAAATCAGTTATGGATCTGTTTTTTTTTTAGTCATCGTAAAAGAGACAAAATATAACTCCACACGCACTTAACGCTAACTTTTTTTTTTAGGCAACAAGCCTTTGTCAAGGTAACGTCGAAATAATAAAATGCTTAAGTGAGTGTGGAGTTATATTATTATATTTTGTCTTTAATAAGTTCTTTACCTTGTCTTACACAGGCTTCGTTGCAACATTTAAGGATCTATGTTGTTATTCCACAGAAACTCGTAAAGAAAGAACAATACAACAAAAATGATGCCCACAACAACGGAGACATGATTCAGGTTGCGCGCCGTTTTGGAGTTCCTCTTTGCTAATTCTCGGTGTCCTGAGTAGTTGGCACTTCGAGTCTGTGAAAACAATTGTGAAAGAAAATGTCACCACTGGAGTTCTCAGTGTTTTCTTTTCATTTGTTAGAATATAGGTTTTTATACGCCTCCAACAAGCAAATAACATGTTTATTTAGCACTGCATCACTAGTCACACAAGTCTCACGAACATATAGTGAAGTTCATGCGTTCTTAATCATTTCATATATTTTGTTTATTGGTAGGACTAGTAGTGCCATTTACTTTTTAATATGGTTAATATTCTAGTCAAACCATTATCAAATCCTGAAGGTTGCAAGCAAACATTTCATTTACCTGCATAACAATAATAATAAAGTAAAAAACTCAAAACTCAAATAGATCAAAATTCTGAATTGTTTGTTTTCATTAGCTGTAATTAGCCCGTTTATTTCTGTCAGTTTGGCTGGTTTAGGCAGGTTCATCATTGTATTAACAGGGTGTAAAGAGGAATAAAACAGCTGTTTAACATTAGTTTTGTTAGAACCCTGCTCTAACACATCGGAACCATCAAGCTCATCTTCAAATGCCACGTTCAACTAAATGCCTTGCTTTCAATTTCTTTGTAAATATATATGCTTACATACGGAGTTTAAATGGAAAACTGACAAATGCAAGTAAAATTTCCATTGCACAGCCGGGTAACAGCTGCAAATGCGCTCTTCTGACATTAAAAATGACGCCCAGAGATTTTGTAGAACGGAAGTTTTTCCTCTGTGATTTGGGATATTTCACTCAAGAAAGAAAATTACAGAGAAAAATGTTAAAGTTTTCACTCAGAAAATTACGATGAATAATTTAAAAAGGCAAGTAGCACACTGAATTAAGCGTGCAGTTTTTAAGCAAAAGACTGAAATAGTAAAATATTTTTTTTCTCTAAAAAACTTCTGTAGCCAGAACTATGCAACTGAAAGTCTTTTACGGCAAACCAAAAGAAGAAGAAGAAGAAAGAAAAACTGGCTCAACGCTAGAAAACCAAATCTGTACGAACTGGACCATAAAGATTTTATCAGTGGATCATGACAATTTTGTGAAAGTTACAAGCAAAAGTTACATGAATGAACTTTTGCTTACATATTTGTGTGACTACAGATACAGCCCAAACTGTAGTTATGAATTTAAGTAAATTAACCTGGGGTGCGTTTCCCGAAAGCAACTAAGTTCCGTCGTTACCAATAGATTTCAATGGAACTAACGACCATAGTTAGCTAACAATGCTTTTGGGAAACGCACCCCTGATGGAGAATGTTTACCCTTGTATTTGTTGTATCAAGCACAATAAATTATCACTAAAGTATTCAAAAAATAAATAAATAAAAAGAAAGGACATGAATTAATACTCACAGAGAGGGAGTAAACCAGTGCAGCAGTGCCCAGAGGAAAACAGCAGCACAGCATAGTGAAGATGGAATAGCATGTGTACTCTGTCACTGGATTGGCCAGTGGACCAGCGGGCACACAAACTTTAGGCTGCACAGTGACCACAGATTGTCCTGGATATGACCCTTGAGAAGAGGAGCTTGGAAAAGAAGGAGGGTATCCAGGAGCATTCACCTGATATGCTGGTGGCTTTTCTACAGGCTGCAACATCATTGATTTCTCAGATGAATTGCAGGGCACTGGAGGCTGATTATAAGACTGACTGGGATCCATTCTTCTGATTATTGGATTTCAGTTGTCATTTCCTTTGCCTTGTGCTCTGAGGAGACGTATGTATTACTGTACTCCGATTCAGGCTTTTCTGTTTGGAAGGGATCCAGCAAATGGGGAACAGTTTTGTAGGTTGTGGGGGAGGAGTGATTGGAAGCACCACCTTCTAGTTTCCAATTACCCTTATGAGAAACTTGAAACGCCAGAAGTATTGCACCATGTACGTCCTGATTTTGCTGAGTTAGATGTGTTCCTGGGTCAACATATTTTGTTGACCCTGGAACAACATTTTAATGCAAAATTTTAATCTTGGCCACATCCCTACACCTAAACCTAAACTTACCCATGAGTAATCCCTAAAATCAGAGGAAATGATAGATGAATGACACTGATTTACAACTACGAAACACTGATTGTAAGCCTAAACTTCATAAAAACTATAAACTGTTTTTTCAAATCTGATTGGTTAATCACAATGTTGTTCCAGGGTCAACAAAGATGTTGATCCAGGAACATGTCGTACTTGGTAAAATCAGGTTCTGCATTGCACCATACCCAAGCATATTTTAGGACCTTGTGACAGTGATTTTTCCTTTTTTTTATTTATTTATTTTTAAATCAGTATCCTCATCCCTCCTGTCAGCATTGCATATCTGAACTCACAACATGGGTTATAATCTCAACCCTCCTGTGTTTAGAAGAAAAGTAAAGCTACATGACTATACAGATCAAGGTAGTATCTTACCTGTTTGTTGGTTTAGTATATCTTTTTTTTAGTTATAAAGTTCAGTAAAATCAACCTGATGTAGAATCTTTACCATTCAAGTGTTGTATGTTAAGGAAAAGAAATTAATTAGTTATCACTGCAGTATTCAAAAATAAACTCAGTCATTGGCCCTATTAATTAAAATCATTTGAACAGTGAATGATTCATAACACATGGGAACAACATAGTTTTATATATACACACACAGACACACAAACAATTATTGAATATTTAATCCAAGTAAATTAATCCACTAAGAAAATTGCTTGTTTTAGTAATCTTTAATCAGATCAGGTGGTAGCAACGTCCGTTTTAAAAGACATCTTGTATAGTGTAGCGGGTGAAGAAGCACACAACTCGGATATAGTGAGAAGAGAGCCCCGGAGGGTGGATTTTATTCACAAGGTGCAGCGGTAAACAAAAGTAGCGGTGCAAGTGGGTGGATGTTTCAGCGTCTTCCGGGTAAGTGCTCCGTGCGCGGTGGGGTGAACTCCAGGTGAGGGCCGACCGGGCTACGAGCTGCTCTCCGCAAAGGTAAGCACAAACACGATTAGTTTCTCTTAGCTTTGGGGACATTTCTCACCTCCTCTCTATCAGACGCCACTTATATGGGCTGGGTCTGATTGCGAGCAGTCGTGTCCGATCGGCCCGTGATGAGGATTTCCAGGTGCGGTGAGTTTGTCTCCCAAGTAACGCTGACGCATACTCGGGACGCTCGTCACAATAATATCTCTCAGAATTATGGAGATGTTCATATAGGGGTCATCAAAACAGACAATCAAATGTCTACTCTACATATGTCTACAAGTGGCTACACTAAAAAAAAAACTTTCAGAACTTAAAAAAATACTTTCAGAGTTAAAAAATATAATTATTCTATTCTACCCATCTAAAACACATCTGAGAAAATCTGAAATAGAAATTTGTGACCAGTCTAAATTGTTGGGGCTCACATACAGATTTTCTTTGCCACAAAGAGGTTCACTGCTGAAAGTAAATGTGAAACACACTGTCTGACACATATGACTTTCAAAACTATACTCATTCTGATCTTCCGCTTAAACCACAATCTGCAGAAAGTCAGAGATTTAAAAGGTTGCGCTCTATTTACTTTGCACTGGTAGTAAAGATATGTTGAGTTGACCTAAATATTTGGAAAGTTTGTACCTTTAAGAGTAGATTTAAAGGTGGGTACTTTTACTTTAACTCATAGTATATGAGTTTGATCACTTCTCACTACTGTGTGTGCACACTTGGATGGGTTAAATCCAGGGCACAAATTCTGAGCATGGGTCACCATACTTGGCCTCACGTCCTTTCCTTCCTTTTCCTTTCCTTTTTAAACACATTGTTTATTCCAAATGCACTCTGTTTTATCTGGGGCATCAATTATGCCCCGTTTGTGGATAAATCACTCTTTTGAGTTGATTACATTTAATAATCATTTCAAATGATTTGTTCATTTCCCTGCCCCAGTAGTTGTTTTAGCTTGAATGGCGCCCTGGGTGAACTACGCCTTCCGTCACCCATAAATGAAACTGATTTTTCAAAAACATCAAATATGTTATTGTTCTTTATAAATGTAGGCCTGTATATTTAAATTGCAATAATACTGCAATTGTAATAATTTAAATGAGCATCAATTACAGCTTGATAACGACGTCTCATGCTGTTCACAAGTCGACTTATTTTTTTCTGAGGCATGGCATTCCACTCTTCTTGAAGGGCTACCCCCACGTCATTGAGGTTCTGGGGTGTAGGGTCACAACTTTCTACACAACGACTCAGCTGATCCCATAGGTTTTCTATGGGACTCAGGTCTGGAGAAAGTGCAGGCCACTCCATTTGAGGTGCCCTAGCCTCCAGCAGCCTTTCCCAGATGATTTATATATATATAGGTGCCTCTCAAAAAAACTGAATATTGTGAAAAAGTTCATCTCTTATTTAGATTTTCTAATGCAGCAAGCCCACTGATCTGCCACTTACCAGGAAACACTTCAGAATACAGTTCCATCATCAATCAATAATTACACAGGAACAAATGACTAGTGCACTATTTACATTCTAGGAACTACTGACTAACAAGAAACTCTGATTAACAAATCAGTAAGTCATAGCACTCAGTTGAATGTGGTAGTTCACCATTAGATAATCAGTGACTACTATTTTTATATCTTCCAGAGAACTACTAAGAACTACTAACTACTATAAACATGTTCATAGTTAATGTAAATAATGCAAAATGTATAATTAATTCTAAAGTGAAGATCATGGTATCCCACTAGTAATGACTGGGGTATTACCAAATACTTCAGAAGGAATTACTAATTATATGGATCCGTATTCTAAAGTGAAGATCATGATAACTCCTTAGTAATGACTAAAGTCATTAAAAACTATTGAGGTTTTTGTAAGGTGTTGGATAGTTATACTTCCGATGGCTTTGGTAACACTTACGTCCGCGTTTAACACCGCGTTTTGCTCACAAGCCGTGTGCTTTTACGTGAAGCCACGGCTCACCTCGACTGCTCCATTCCGGTCCTTCTACTTCCGGGTACGAGGCCGCTACGGTGCGTCAATGGGGAGCAATTCGAAGCGAGAAAGGTCGCCGGGTGAAACCCTGCGAAAACTCTCGCTCCTCGTGTCCCGCGATCGAACGAAAACATAATGCGGGTGCGTTTTGCATACGAGCCGTGTGCTTTTACGTGAAGCCGCGGCTCACCCCGACTGCTCCCCACTCTGGTCCTTCTACTTCCAGGTACGTGGCTATTGCGATGTGCGTCGGGGGCGAGTATTAGGAAGCAGGGAAGGTTCTGCTGGGTGAAAACCCCGCAAATCTCTCGCTCCTCGCGTCCCGCGATCGAGCTTCCGGATGAGTTTGTTAGTCTGTCTCAATACAGCTGACTTTCTTATTCAGAGCTCCTAAATGGGCGAAAAATGGTTAGCGGCAGCATCGCTAGGAGGGCGTAAGCTGTTTAAGCTGAAGCTTCAGCTGAGCAAACCTCTACGGGGGCTGATTCTCAGCTTGAGGCGGACGCTAAAATGGTGGCCGTGCTTAAAACGGGCAGCCAAGGGGGGCTGATTAATAGACATCTGGACAACGACCTTACGCTTGTTTCCAGTGCCTGTTTCCCAGGAATGCACGAGAAGTTGATGAAATGGCGGAAAGCCCATTTAAAAACGGCTGGAACGCGATATACCAACTATGAAGTCGTGGCGCACACTCTGGGAAGGGCGATGTCCACTTTGTTGGTCCAGGAGCGCCACCTGTGGCTTCACCTGTCAGAAATGAGGGAAATTTGAAGTCCGCTTCTTACCCCCCATTTCCCAGGTTGGTCCTTCTGGCGACACCGTGTTAGAATTTGCACGTAAGTTCTTCACGGTGGGAAAAAGAGCAGACAGAGGCCATCACCAGCCTCAGCCGTGGGTCGGGCTCTGGCCCTGTACCCCCGACTACTCCTGTCTGTTCATCGCCACAGACGGCCCCCTATACAACTCCTGAGGCCCTGCAACAGCCAGGCCTCCAGCCAGACCGACCCAACGGTCAAAGTTCTTATGGGAAGGTGACAACACCAGCTTGTCAGTAGGCTTTCTAGAACCCTCGTTAGGCTTCTAGTTTTTTCCTCAGACGAGCAACCCAGAGGAGGCGGACTAACTGACCCACCCAGATCCACTCTCGACCCAGGGATGAGAGATGGATTCGGCACAAACCCATTTCTGACTGTCTGTCTTACCCGCAGACAGTCACTGCCTGGTCAGTATTAGGCCCCCCCCTCGGTTATCTTGCAGCAAATAGCTCTACATATGACGGCTAGATGCTGAATCTGCAGACCAGGGCGTGTTGGGCACTTACCTGGTTCTCTGCATGTTGGCAAAGACACACCGTGTTCTTGGGGCTTTATCTCCAAGCACGGCACTCTTTGCTCTATTCAGCCACGACACCCCCATTCCAGCCCCTACTTCATCGTACCAGGGTGGGTGGTCGACTGATACCAATCTTAAAACTGAGGTCTTTGAATCGGGCCCTTTTTCAAGCTCCTGTTCAAATGTTGAACACACATCCCTTGTGTGTCAGGGCTTAAGATTGGTTGGTGGCGTTGGACCTGAAGGATGCATACTGTCATGTCTTGACCCTTCCAAGACTCTGTCTTCGATGTCAGGCTCATCAGTACCAGGTTCCCCCTGTGGCCTATCCCTACCGCCCCGCACCTTCACGAAGGTCACGGAGGCTACCCTCGCCCTCTCGGGTAGTGGGCATATGCATTCTCAGTTATCTCTGTGACTGGCTGTCCTAGCACACTCACGAGGTTCGGTTTGCACTCTCAGGGATGTGGTTCACAACCACCTGGCTTGTTTGGGACTTCAGGTCATTTCTGAAAAGAGTAAACTCTCCTCAGTACGGGGTTGCTCTTTTCTCTGTATGGACTCGGTCATGGTTCTTGCCTAGAACTGTGCATAGTCAGTGCTGTAGTGCTGGAGTGCACTCTGGTTCAGCACAGCGGCCCCCTTCATGTACCAGGGCTCTGGGACATGTGGCATCTTCAGCTGCGGTCACGCTGCTGGACCCGATGCATGTGGAACCGCTGTAGCACTGACTTCATACCGAGTCCCGAGATGGGCGTGGCACCAGGCTCACATCGTATGTACATCACACTTTGTGTTGCAAACCTTCAGCCCTTGGGGACACATTAGTTCTGCGGGCAAGCTTGCCCCTGGGACAAGTGTCCAGACGCACTGTGTCTCAACAGTTGCTTCCAAGTCAAGCTGGGGTGCCATGTGCAACGGGTATGCAGCCTCGGGGTTTGGAAGCCCTCAGCTGCTTGGGCATTCAATTGCCTGGAGTTGTTGACAATGCTTTGGGCCCTGAAGGGGTTTCAGTCTCTGTTGGGGCAAGCGTGTGTTAGTTGGCGCTGACAACACAGCGACTGTGGCATACACTGACCACCAGGATGGTGTACGCTACTTTCGCATATCACAACTCACCCGCCATCTCTTGCCCTAGAGCCAGCACAGACTCAGGCTTCTGTGCGCCACTCACTTTTCGGGCGACAGGTTTGCTCTGAGGTGAGTGGAGGCTCCACCCTTAGACGGTCCGGCTGTTTTTGGAGTCGATTCAGCCAGGCACAGGTAGATCTGTTGCCTCACCAGAATCCACTCATTGCCAGTGGTAATACGGCCTGACCGAGGACTCCCTCGGTTCAGATCCGTTGACACTCAGCTGACCATACGGCTTATTCCCAAATAACACAGCGACTAGTGCCTAGATTTCTGGAACTTCCTTCTATGGTCGCTGGACGCGACCAGGAAGCTTCCAGAAATCCTCTACCCACAGTGGCACCACGGAGTTGTGACATCAAATCTGTGCTATCCCTCCTCCAAGGAGGCCTGGTTAGGCACCTTTCTGCTTCTACATCAAGGTCCGTGTTCAGCCACCATGACCTGGTAGAAGGCAGATCGGTGGGGCACGATTTGTTAAGAGGTGTCCGGAAGGTGAGCCCCCCCCTGGTAGCACCACATCCCCTCTTGATCTGTCTGTGGTCCTTCTGGCCTACAGTAAGATCCGCTGAGCCCCTCAATCAGTTGAATCTGTGCCCTCTCCGTGAAGACGGCCTCCCCGATTGCGCTCACCTCTGTTAAGAGCGGGAAACCTCCAAGCCCTCTCCGTCAACATTTGTGCCTGGAATTTGGGCCGGTGAACTCTCACGTTGCTCTGGGAACCCGGCCTGAATACGTGCCCGTGGTAACCACCACTCCCTTCAGAGATCAGATGGTGACCCTGCAAGCAATTCCTTACCAGGAAGATGACCCCAACCTGACCCTATTATGCCCGGTCCGTGTCCCACGCATTTACCTGGAACGTTCTCAGCACTTCAGACGTTCCGGTCAGCTCTTTGTCTGTTATGGAGCACAGCGGAAGGGGAAGGCTGTCTCCAAACAAGGATCTCCCACTAGCTTGTGGATACGATCCGTGCGGCCTACAGGCCAGAGGCTTGCCCTGCCACTGGGAATGAGAACCCAGTCGACCAGGGGCATCGCTGCCCTGGCAGCTCTTGCAAATGGGGCCTCATTAACAGATATCTAGAGAGCTGCAGGTTGGGCTACACCTAATACACTTGCCAATTTGCGCATGGAACCAGTGTCGGCTAGAGTCTTAAACGCAAGCTGTTGGCTCAGCATTCTGGTTGGGTGTAGAGCTTGCTTAAGCGCTTCCCCTAATGGTGATTACGCTTCTAAGTTTCAGTAGGTTTCCTGACGTGAACCCTGGACACCTTCTCCATCACTTGGCACTTCTGGACGTGGCAGAGTTTGGCGGAGGAACTCGCTGCAAAAAACCCAACACAAGGTATGGTTACTTTACTAACTCTTGGTTGGATTTGTGCCCCATATGTAGTGGCTCCTTATGTGGCCCCATGTGTGTAATTCCACCTATAACTCTGTATGGTGCGGTGTTTCCCCTGAAGACAGGTTTGTCTCTAAGATCTGAATTTGGTAGTCTCCCCTAGTGTGAGACCCACTTCAGGTCCCATATCTAATGATTTTCACTTTATACCCCCCCTCTGGGCAGGTTGTGATCTCCGTAGTGCCTTCTTTCCTGCGGGAAACAGGCACTTTCCCAACGTTCTCAAGACACTCAGCCGCTCCACTGAGGAAAGGCCCGGCTGCAGGTAACCCTGCCTGTGACAGGTCAGTTCTTGGACGTTGGAAGGTCACGAAGAGGTGAGCTGCATTTATGTTAACACTTTGGCTTGTTACTATCTGCGCCCGATCACTTGTGACGCGGTCAGACTTGTGGCGTGTTTATATAGGGACCCCTAGTGTCGTACACTACTCGACACAACTCGGAGTGTACGACAGATAGGGAATGTCTCGGTTACGTATGGTGACCCTCATTCCCTGATGGAGGGAACGGAGACATTGTGTCCTCCATGCCACAACTCTGGACCGCCTCTGAGTGAGTTGAGACGCTTCGACTCCTCAGAACAGAATGAGTGAGCAGAGCATGCGCTGCCCTATTTATACCCGGATGCCTGGGGCGTGGCCAGCTATGCAAATTCTGCACACCCAATTTCATTGGCCTTTTCTCAAACTATCAGAGGTGTTTGGGCTCCCAAAAGCGACCCCTAGTGTCGTACACTACTCGACACAACGTCTCCGTTCCCTCCATCAGGGAACGAGGGTTACCATACGTAACCGAGACGTTTTTCTTTTTTAATAAATCGGCAAAAATGTCAACAATTCTGTGTTTTTCTGCTGTGTGTACATTAATGAGGAAAAAATGAACTTAAATGATTTTAGCAAATGGCTGCAATATAACAAAGAGTGAAAAATTTAAGGGGGTCTGAATACTTTCCGTACCCACTGTATATATGTATAAATATTTATTTATTTATTTTTTATAGAGAAATAATTTGCTTGGGCACCTGCCCCCATACTCTGTAGAGCAATTCTCTTTCTAACTAAGAAAATGTTCTCATTATTTTTATGGGAACAGAAACTGTTTAAATGGTCCATTACTATTGGGAAGAATATTGTTTTTAAAGGAAGTCATCAAAGCCACAGTGCTGTGTCAGACACTGCGCAATGCTGTAAATCCCTTGAGGAACAAGTTCAGAGTGGAGTACCTAAAGGCTCAGTACTAGGATCATTACATTTTACCCTTTACATGTTATAACATGCATAATATAACATGTTTACATAACCCTGGGAGATATCATCAGGAAACATGGTGCTAGCTTTCACTGTTATGCTGATGATACTCACCCCTATGTCTTTGGATTCTATTTCTTTAAAACGTTGTTTTAAAATGAGAACGATCCTTGCCTACAGTTGCATTTTTTTAGAAATGATCTCCGTGCACACTACACAACCGAAAAACGCATGTTACATGAGCATGATGTTAACTATGAACTAAAACAGGGTCTGCAGCGTTTTTGCAAATCTCCATTTTCAAGGGTCAAAAATGCTGGATTATAAAAGACAGGCATAACTGTAGTAAAAGTTAAGTGTTTTTAAGCGAAAACGCACTAGTATAAACATAGCCGGAAATTCTCATTGGCCAACAGGAGCTCCATCAAAGCGTTTCTACAGCTTCAGACTGTTACCTGTCGCATATGTCACAGACTGTCACATATTAAAGGGGTCTCTGGATGCAAAGTTAACTTTTTCATGTTGTTTGAACACTAATGTGTGTTGGCAGTGTATGTACAAATCTACCCTATAATGCTAAAAATCCATGCAGTGGTTTTTAATTAATCTGTAAAAATAATATCATCTTTTTCAAATCAAGCCATTCTCAGATGCCTGTCGTTGTGGCGTCACACCGACAGAGGCCGCTCCCACGATAGTTGATTGATATGAACCTCTTTACCTCAGATCAGCTATAACGGTCAGACCTCCATCGTTTCAATGCAGGGATGTAAATTAGACAAGACTATCTCTGATTGAGCGATTGAGGTGTTGTGTTGCTGGATGTAATAATGAATATAGTGGTCGTCATTTACTCCCGACATCTGAGCTGCTGAAGATGCAGTGGATTACGTTTGTTTGTGAAGGGTCCCGATCTACACATATCCGTTTATGTTCGCGCAAATCATTCATGATCCAGCTTCACTTACAGCAGAATTGAGTATAAGGATTTCTTATGAATCTTTGCAATCGCCTTTCCTAATATCGTGCTAGTTAGCAAGTTTAGAGGCTAAATGCGGCTAAAGTAAACATGCTCGTCACTCCACAGAGAGAAGAGAGGTGTGGGGCGAGCAATGCTCGTTTGCATTTAAAGGAACAATCCCTCAGGTTGAGATGATTTTTGCAGAGCTCATTTTGACAAGGTAAAAAGGGTGTTGTTTTACACAACCATTGAGAATTTTCACTCCATCTCGAATCGTGTTCAAGGAAAGCGCTTCAGAAACAGCAGAGACTGTACAACATTCACATTACATGATTTGACAGTTTTTTACAGAGAAAGGGTGACAGCGCACCACATTAAAAGAAATGAACATTCATGTTTTGATAACTGCTGGCTCACTTCTAAAGTAAAACTAAAAATAAATTGTCTTTGAGAGCAAGGGGGGCCCCTGGTGTTTCAGGCACCCTACGCAGCTTGTGTATTTTGCGTACAGGAAGTATCGGCTGTGAGTCATCTGAAAGTCAACAAAAATATCCAGTCTCCACCAGAACCGCTCCCGTCAGTTTCTCAAATGCTCCGCTTTTCACTCAAATATAAAAGCTGCTGTCGGTTAATGAAGGTTTGATGAATGAACTTGTGGCTCAGTTAGACTCTTGTCATGTCACAAAGTGATAAAACGTTTAGTTTTATGGACATCGCCATCTTTGATATTACTTTTGTCACTTTTGATATGGTTACTGGCAAGGAATACAGGCTTGACTCCCATTGCATATTCAAACAATATTCGAGACACTTCTGTAAGCTGTTGTGTGAACAGGACATTTTGAGACTCATACCTGTACTGTATGTAAACGCGGCTGTCAATCCCAAAAACTGACAGTGTGAACATAGCCAAAGTCACTTACATTTGGGTAAGTGCTCAAGGTCCGGAAACCAATCGAACTCATCAATCGAACATCTTGAAGGCCATCTCAGTCAGAGATTGTCTTATTATTGGGAGATGAGAGGGTGTAGATTACTTACTATTGGAGAAAGTAAAAAATGCATGTGAATTTAATGTTAAAAGACTGTAAAAATGCTACAGTAAAATGGTTAAATGGATAACGGTAAATTCCCCTACTATATACAGTGAAAAACTATTGGACACTGGATGTAATTTTACGGTGGTATACCATTTTTCAAAGTGAAAAAGAACATAAAATTTACAGTGAATAATCGTAAATTGAAATTCCCTGTGTTACATTTCAAATTTAATGTTTTTGTTGTTGTTGAATTAACTATGTTTATTCTTAGTTCTTTCTTATCAGTTTTGTACGTTAGAGTTGTATGTTACATCTAATGTTGGTAAATAATGTTTATTGCATTATTTCAATTTCATTTGTGTTACCATTACGGTATTCAGTGTTTGTGTAAATGACACTGTGCACCTTCTATATATATGTTAGTATTTAAAAGCTACTTGTAATGAGCTTTTGTTCATCATATGACTTTCTCATCACCATCTCCTTTTGGTGTTTATCAAGTGTATTACAAAGGTACAAAACAGATTTCAGAACTTCAGTTTGTTGGTAAACATTACATCAGTTAATGAAATTATGGTATTTAAATGTAAATTTAAGTTAAAACCTAAAACGTTGCTACCGTATTTTTTACCACAGCTGCCATTTTTTGGCTGTAAATTTTACAGAATTTTTTTTACGGTGTAACAGGCAACTAGGATCACGTGTGCCTTACTACCCAGTCTTATTACAGCCTTGACGTCACTGAATTTCCGTCAGTGTTTTGCAACACTTAATCGGCATTTAAGGATACTGAATGAATAAGAAATTGCCGTACGCTGAATCCCACCTGTTGCAAAAAGTGACTTCTCTTAAAAAAATTTATTTCTTTCTGTGTAAACTCAAAAAAATGGTTTAATCCAAAAGTATTGTTTAGTGTAAAACACGTTGAAGATTAGCTGATAGGCTGTTGATTCATTAAATGATAAACTGTTTCCTTTAAAAGCTGTTTATTCAGTGTTGTAAAGCCTCTCTTCCTTTGATATACATTTAAAATAAAGGTCCTCTGGTCTCCTTCCCTGTGCCATTTTTTTTTTTGGCTAAAGGTTGCAAGCTTGCCTTCTAGTGGATTTGTCTCTGTTCTCAAATTACACCGCAATGCGTCAAGGAAGAAGAAGTGAGCAAGAAGGACCTGAAGGGTCATAAACAAGGGTACACATTTTTTTCTACTTCAAGCACTGCATTCAGTGATGATGAAAGTGATAACTTTTGGTTTATCAATTTCGTAACAGCTCCAACTGATTCATTAAAGTTTTGATTTACTAAGAAGAACCAGCACATAAGAGTCATTCATTTGGCAATAGGACAACAATTGTCTCATAAGAGTCATTTGTTAGGAAATCTGAATAAAGGGCATATTATTTATCTCCCAAATAACGATAATTTAAAGGCTCTGGCTTGGCCATGCCCACGTATTGTAAGTGACCTAGGTTAAAGTTGCGTTTATAGGTATCCAAAGAGCCAAGTAACAGGCCTTGGTTCATTTTGAGTAGTACATGAGCTGTGTTGCAGTTGCAGTTCAAAAATTCAGTGTTTATTTTTTATTCACTCTTAAGAACTGGCTTATAAGAGTGATTGGCTGGAATAGGAATAGAGAGAGCTCGGGTGAGAAAATAAATGGTTATAAAAAAGAAAAAGAGGATGTGTTATTGGTCATTGAAAGTTTTAATTAAATACACATTCAAAAGACAGGAAGAAAAACAAACATCAATACTTCTACAGTGACAGTCACAGTGTGCATAGTTTTGAAAAGAATCAACTTTAAAGCATGTTTTAGTAACATTAATTTACACTAGAAACGAGCCAGAGAGATTAAACAGGCTGAATCATTCAAAGAAAATGCAAATTTGTTTAAAATTATTCTTATGTCATTATACACTGTTATTTTAGGAAAGCCCTCTATCCCATTCCTGGTGTCCAATTGTTATGTCTCGAACAGTCATGGATGTGGTTGGTTTTTAGAGTTGACAACGATGAGAGTGATATACAACACCATGATGACGATGCCAATTCCAAGAGCAGTATGGTTGAGAGTGAGTGCCATTTTAGAGTTTGTCTCTGCCAGCTGTTGTTGTCCAGACATGTTGGCATTTCGAGTCTGTGAACATAAATATGAAACAATGTCAGGTATACCACTTCTGTTTTTCAGCAAGTGTGCTTTGTAGTGTTTACAAAGTCATAGTACAGCTTTTCACATGGTTCTTCATGAGTCAATCAATGTTTCAACATAAACCAGAGGTGCTATTTCAAAATGTTACACCAGCTTTTATGTTCCCATGTGACCTCTTATGCAATAATAAAAACACAGGGCAAAAGCCAAAGTTAGATTTGCATGTACATGTTACATACTGAAAAGCTTTCATTTCCTTTATCTGAACCATCACCTATTGCATTTCCTTTTTCTAGGCCATCAAACTCATTTGGTGTCTTTAATACTCTTTTAGGAAACTATAGAATATTACAGAACAACAAAAATGTCCTTCAGTAATTTCACATAAAGAAAGTTTACAGATGTGCACAAAGTGGTGGTGAAATTGGGACGATCTGTACTGCCACACCTCTTTCTCAACAAAACATCACACCATTTACGGAAACAAAACATGTTTGTTAAAATAGAGACAAGCATCCGCTTAGTAAACTCAGACCATATTCATCTAAGCATGTTAGTTATGAGGAAGTTACATGAAGTTACTTTCGTTTTGAAAGCTCACATTTCAGTCATATGATCAGATGATCAGATGATCTTATGCTTTACATTCTTTTGTTTCAAACATATTTAAACAATAAAACGTGTTATTGTGAATTGTCAACTATGATCTCGCCATTATAAGTCAACAAAGTCCATTCAGCCTTTGAAGGTTGAGTTTGAATAAATAATGATGACATTATTGTTTTAGGTTGAACTTTTGTTTTGCTCTGTAAACATTTACAAAACAAAAACAATTAGGATTTAATTGAAAAAGATTAAACTAGTGAAATATTGCATTTAATGATTAGACAAGGTTAGTGTGTCATTATATGACACAAATAAACAGTTTAAAATGGGTTAAGGAATAAGCAAATGCTTACATTCAGAGAGAAAACCAGTGCAGCGATGCCCAGAGGTAAGCAGCAGCACAGCATGGTAAAAATGGAGTAGCCCAGGTAATCTGGCAGTGGATACATCAGTGGAACGGCAGTCACGTAAACCGCAGGCTGCACGGTGACCGCAGGATGTCCTGGATACGGTGCTTGGCCGTATGGCCCTGAAGCTCCATATTGCTGGGCTTGATAGCCAGAAGTGCTCGGGAAGTTCCCTGGAGGAGGGTGGCTAAGATGGTCCTGGTATGGTGGCGGCCCAGGCTGCAACAGCTTAGCTTTCTCTGATGTATTCCAGCCTTCTTGGGGCTCCATTGTTCTGTTTGGTACTGTAAACTTGTACTGTCTTTTCTTCTTAGTGCTTTACAGAGATGGCACACCTTTGTTGACTCTTGCTAAGAAGAAACAAGTTTTTCCGGTCACGAACTTTGGCTTTTTACAATCACGTGGAGATTTATAGGAGTTGAACAAGTGGTGTACTGCACAGTAGGTGGAGCGACGATGTTTCAGGAAGTAACAGCAGGCATGACAGATTCAGCTCACAGCTGCACAGTACAAATAGAACTGCAGGGGCCACTCTGCAGAATTTATCTGGTTAATAAAGATGAAAGTCTTGCTTGACAAGTCATTGTGGCTTTTTGGACACTTATTAATTATTTGTTATAAATCCATCTGAATTTGACACACAACACAAATGCCATTATATGTGAACAAAGACTCCAGGTTTAATGGCTCTATAAACTGAACTCTAGCATTTCAATCCACACAGCACCACCACTATTACCATACAGTTACTAAAGGTAGAAATATTACATTGTGGTTAAAGCTATTCTCAGTCTGGGCTTGCATTTCCAAAAAGAGAAGTGGGATGCTCCACAAACCATGTGAAAGCAGCATCATTGCCAAAGTTAACAATCGAACAATTTCTGACTCCTTGATTTCCTCAAAAACCCTCCAGGTTTAACCTATAACCAAGGATGGGCTGAGTGTACACTTATTATTCTGAATAACTCTCATTCTCCATTCTATTAATGCACAGTTTGTTTGTTCCAGCACTTTGTAAAGGTCAAAAACAAAGTCTGTTTCTCTTTAAAGGGGTCAACGGATGCCCATTTTCAACAAGTTGATGTGATTCTTTAGGGTCTTAATGAAAAGTCTATAATATACTTTGGTTAAACATTCTCAATGGTTGTGTAAAACAACACCCTTTTTACCTTGCCAAAATCAGCTCTGCAAAAATCATCCCATTCTGGTCGAGGCTGCTTTAAATGCAAATGAGCTCTGATTGGCCCACCCCTCTCTTCTCTCTGTGGAGTGACTTGCCTGTTTACTTTAGCCATGTTTAGCCGCGCTTAGCCGCTAAACTTGCTAACCAGCACGTTATTAGAAAAGGTGATCGCAAAGATTCATAAAAAACCCTTATACTCACTTCTGCTGTAAGTAAAGCTGGATCACGAATGATTCGCACGAACATAGACAAAATATGTAGATCGGGAGCTGCATTCCCTTCACAAACAAACGTAATCCACTGCATCTTCGGCAGCTCAGATGTCGGGAGTAAATGACGACCACTACGTTCATTATTACATCCAGCAACACAACACCTCAATCGCTCAGTTCTTGTCTAACATCCCTGCTCCGGCATCAAAACATGGAGGTCGGACTGTTACAACTGATCTGAGGTAAGACGTTCATGTCAATCAACTATCGTGGGAGCGGCCTCTGTCTGTGTGATGCCACAACAACAGGCATCTAAGAAAGGCTTGATTTTAAAAAGGGAATATTATTTTTACAGATTAATTAAAAACCACTGCATGGATTTTTATCATTATAGCATAGATTTGTACGTACATTGCCAAAATACATTAATGTTCAAACATCATGTAAAAGTGAACTTTAAACTTTTTTATTATTCACTAAATCTATGGTCAAACATAAATCTCTGAAAATTAGAAAATTAGCATTTATTTAGCCTTTATTAATACAACATAAAATTTCATAATATATTTAATTAGTCAACTTTAATGCTAATTATTGTAATTTAGCCTGAATAATAGCATTTTACTAGCACAAAATGTTTTATGCAATGATGAAAATTTGCAAACAGAACAAAAAAATCTAACAATAATATAGTCAACATTATGAAAACATTACATGTGAGAGTACAATACCACATATGCTTATTAGATTTTTCAATACTTTAGTCTAGAAGTTACAGTCTGGAAGATTAAAAACACAAGCAGGGGGAGGCCCACCACAACGGTGACATGGTTCAGGATGAGTGCAATTTGAGAGTTTCTTGCTGCTTTTCTCCTCTGTCCAGTTGCATTAGCAATGCGAGTCTGTGAAAGTAAATATAAAATCACAAATGTCAACCACTGGTTGAGTATACATGCAGAAAAACATGTTAATGGAAAGACCTTGAATCACAAACCACAATCTGCCGTGAGCAAGAGTGCTTATACAGACATTTTAGCATCACCCAAGATTATTTACATCGGTTTTTATCACATTTTAGGACTGAAAAATGGTCAAGGGGGACCAATGCTGACTGCATTACAAAAAAGCATGTAGAAATGCCTCTTTACTTCTGAGCAGAGACTCATCTATGGTCATATCTCTGACATAATGACGAGCTAATGAAAAAGAAAATTATGGCTGTGGATAAGCAGTGTGTGCCAATAAGAGACCACCATTGCTAAGCTAATCAAGACTAATCTTTAGACAAGCTATTATCTGAATACTTAGATTTGGTGAGAGTTGTCACATTAGAAAATCAATTTGTCTACATTAGGGTGACCATATCTCTTTTTCAGGATTTCTAAACTGCCTAAAATGTCCAAGTTTTAGCTTCGTTTTCCCATCGATTTGCTTTCTACAGTCCCCATGCATTATCTGTAGGTGTATTTGCCTATTTAGACCGTACAGGTGGGATCTCACCTTCTTCCACACCACGATTGATCGATTATGTACAATTTTGGCATGCTATTGGTCAAACTTCTTTCCAGTCATTAACTTCAGCGTGTCTGAAAATATTAGGAAAAGCCAATTTAGAAATCCAATAAACTATGATCATATCATTTAATTCTAAAAAGATATGGCATTCTAGAGAATGTTCTGAAGACTACAGTAAGCCAGCAAATGCTGGTTTGAGGCCAACTTTAAAAAAACGCCTTCAGCATTGTGGTTTTCCATGCTGCACTGGAAGACTTTGCGAAACATGCACCTGACCTGATGCATGACGAGAAACATGAAAAGGAAGGGTTTTGTGGGTAAGATTAATTCAGGCTGAAGACCTGCTTGCTTGTATTTGACCTACATGGCGACCTCTTTGAATCTCCATTGTGTATAATAATCAACATCACAGCTAGTACAGCACCAATGCAAGTAAAAGGGCATGTTCTCAGAAAGGATGAAAATTAAAATTACATGATGTTTATTCAATAATTTTAAAATAATTAAAAAATATATTTAATTGTATGAACAAAACACTTGCACTCTTTAAATCAAGGTGAATTCCTTAAAAACTTTTTTCAGCAAGAATGCAGTTTTCCTTAAAGCAATAAAAAAGTGACAGTTTTGACATTTGTAGCATTAAAATTGTCAACATGTCCATAAATGCAATTGTTTTTAACCTTCTATTCATCGAAGAATCCATCAAAAAGTGTCCACAAAAATATTAAGCAACACAACTGTTTTAAACATTGATAATAATAAGAAATCGTTTTAATGAATGCTTTAAAATAAATCTTACTGACCCCAAACATTTGAACCTACTTCCCCATAAACATGTTTGCAATAATATGCACAACCTTCCTGCTAAAAAAGAAATGGCTTCTGTGCAAAGGGAAGAAAAATACAATCAAAGGTAAATAAATGAATACTTACAGCTCTAGAGAAATAATAAGCGACAGATCCCAAACAGCAGAGACCAACTGTAAATTTGGAGTAGCACATGTAATCCGGCACAGGCTCAGCTGGTGGCTCATGGCTCACGCACTCAGAGGGTTGAACAATGACCACAGGCTGGACACTACCAAGTTGGACTGCATGAGGATTTCTATCATTACTGTCCTGATGATGTAGTGGAGATAATTCCTGGTTCATGCCTGATCACCTCCACCCCTCTTTTTATGATATGTTCTCTTGTTTTTCAAATGAAAAATTGTGAGTATTTTCTCAGTACGTTGGCCTTTTATGGTGAACGATGTGATGTGTTCACACTGGGTGTGGTGAAGGAGAACCAAAGTGGGCTAGTTTTTAGTTTACCCACACAGTACTCTCCAGACAGCACAAACTTTTGGTTCAGATGTGGCAGTTAGCTGGCATGCCATGGCTGATCACATACAGTATGGGCCAAACTTTCACTTTTACAAACTTTCATGCTTTGCCATGGCTTTAGAATTGGAGGGATTTTTTATTTTTTTCGGATGACAATTTATATTGAGTTGAGAATACATATAGCCTAGATGCATGCAGCTAAGATATAACACACTGTGGAATATGTTAACCTATGGTTAACATTTGGTTTTTACTTGGAAAAATACACGTAACCTGTGCTGCACCTTGGTGGCAGCCCACATTTCAGCCTATACAACAACGCTATTGGTTGTTTTTTGTTTCAGAAATCCTATTGGTGGATTACTGAAAATGTGACTGGCAGCTATTTACATGCAGCAGGAACATTCTTTTTTTTTCATATGCTTGTTGAACAACAACAGAAAGTCATTCATAACAGAAAGATTTGCGTATAAAGACTGAGATTACACTCAATTTTCATATAACACTTCATACAACATACCACATAATAAACTAAAGATAAAAACAAAAAGTAAGAAAAACAAACCCTAAATAAATAGGGATAGATAGTAGACATCATGTTCTGGAGAGGGATGCAATTGCATGGTGCATAAACTACTACTACTACTACTACTGCTAACAACTTGGGGCATGTTTAACTAAAAAAAGATTAGCAGGTGAGAGTTGAGTTTTTACCATTTATGTAACATATAGTATACCAGTGACTTAAAGGGGTCATCGGATGCCCATTTTCCACAAGTTGATATGATTCTTTAGGGTCTTAATGAAAAGTCTATAATATACTTTGGTTAAAAATTCTCATTGGTTGTGTAAAACAACACCATTTTTACCTTGTCAAAATGAGCTCTGCAAAAGTCATCCCATTCTGAGGGATTCTTCCTTTAAATGCAAATGAGCTCTGCTCGCCCTGCACCTCTCTACTCTCTGTGGAGTGACCAACTATGTGCTGTAAGAGATTGTTTAGCCGCGAAACTTGCTAACTAGCATGTTATTAGGAAAGGTGAGATTCATAAAAACCCCTTATACTCACTTATGCTGTAAGTGAAGCTGGATCACGAATGATTTGCGCAAACATAGACACATTTATGTAGATCGGGAGCTGCATTCCCTTCACAAACAAACCTAATCCACTGCATCTTCAGCGGCTCAGATGTCGGGAGTAAATGACGACCACTATGTTCATTATTACATCCAGCAACACAACACCTCAATCGCTCATTTGGAGATATTCTTATCTAACTTACATCCCTGCTCCGGCATTGAAACAATGGAGGTCGGACTGCAGCTGATCTGAGGTAAGACACTCATGTCAATCAACTATTGTGGGAGCGGCCTCTCACACCGACAGGCGTCTGAGAATGGCTCGATTTGAAAAAGGGGATATAATTTTTATGGATTAATTAAAAACCACTGCATGGATTTTTATCATTATAGGGCAGATTTGTACATACACTGCCAACGCACATTAATGTTCAAACAACATGTAAAAGTAAAGTTTGCATCCGATGACCACTTTAAAGCACATGTTGAGTAAGGGTTGAATAATTATGACAGCCATTTTACTAATAAATGTTATATCTCAGAAAATATTTCACTATATATTAACGTTATCACTTTTAATATGCTATTATAATTGATAAAAATAATACTGAACTGTTTAAAATGACTTCTTTGTTTGTTTGTTTTAAAACCAAAGCAATATTTTAAATATTTAAACATTCATTAACATCATTAGTATGTTTACATTCATGAATTCAGCAGATGCTGTTTATTTTTTAAGGCAAGGAGAGACAAGTGTTTTAGCACATGTTGACTTTCCTTTAACTTGGAGGAATCAACATGTAACTTGATGTGTTCAGGAAAATAAAATCTTAAGGACACAGATGGGGATAATTTCATGATTCCTGAGCATGTTTTGGGCTTCATTAACAATAGGCTACTTAGTAAAAAGATGCTATTAAACACATATAAAATATACAATCTTTATGTAGTTTCAACATTAATTTGAAGACTCAGTGTGAATTTATGGCATTTTATAAATTTAATAATTGCATATTATTATTTGTTATTAATTACAGAAAAATGCCTGATTAATTAATCAATTTTTTAAAATCAGTTGACAGCACTAGTAGAAATGTTTTTTTTTAATGGAGCATGGTAGTTTTGTTCATGAATGAATACAGACAGGAGAGCACATGGCAAACAAACCCAAGACAAACCATGTGCATAAACAAGGACACAGGAGACCTCTGGTGGCCATCTAGGAAACAAAGATGATGACAGTGGCAGAATCGGTTTAAATTGTCAGTATACCAGAAAGTATATTGTTCCTCAGGAAGTGATAAAAGCATAAGCTAAGTGAATAATGTGAATGTAGAAGAATAGATAGAGGAACTGTTGTCTGTTTGAGATTAAGTAATAAAAGGTCATACCGAGGTCACAATTAAAAAAAAAAAATTAGATACATGTAACAGTGTGGGTGGAAATTAACTATTGATCATATTTTGCATTATTATTGTTCTTTTCCAGACTGTTGGACTATTATATTTGAAAGTTCATAATATTCTCTACGTGAGACACTGTGAAAAACATTATTAATCAGGCTGTCCTAAGCTGGGGCAGGGCCTAGTGTGAAGTAGGCAGTAATATCAGTAATAATCTCAGGTGTCCCAGGAATGTGTCTATGAAGTTTCAGCTCAAAATACCAGACAGATCATTTATTATGTCATTTTGAAAATGTCTGTTTTGAGTGGAGGCAGAAACACACTGTTTTCGTGCATGTCTCTTTAAATGCAAATGAACTGCTGCTCCCAACCCCCTTTACCAGACCAGGCCTGTGCAATTTCAGCTCATATCTCAGATCTCTGCAAAAAAGATTTGTTTGGTTTTCATGTGTCGTGCTGAAATCACACCATATCAGTTTAAATTTCTGATATATTTTTTTCTGGATGCACACATCGAAGCATGCAGACAGAATGTGGCTGTCATATGACATGTGAGTACTAAACTTCTAAATTTCTAAAAGTTCTCTTTCTTAGTTTAGTGCATAAGTTACACAAACACAGTCTGTTATGTTTGTGAATTTAAACAACTGGGAAAGATGTTTATATTAGATCAGTGTATCAAGCGACAACAGTGTAATATACAGTACCTATACTGCTGTGTGGCTCTATAGTGTTAATAAAACCCAAACAATAAAATAAAAGCAGAAAATCATAGCTGTAATAAGATGACAATTCTTACTTCAGGGTTCCCACGGGTCCTTGAAATCCTTGAAATCCTTGAGTTTGTGAATTTAAAAAACATTTTCAAGGCCCTGGAAAGTTTTTGAAAATAGACATACATAGATGCAGGTCCTTGAAAGTGCTTGAATTTATTTTTGCTAATATGTTATTTCGCCAACACTTCGTGGCCTATGTATACTAGCTTGCTTGATTTACAGTAGTTGCGTGCATTTACGTTACGTTGTGTGTTATACGTTGCTATGATGTTCATGTGCGCACAAAACTACTACGATGGTACCTCAACGTTTCACAGATACACCGTGAAACATTGCAAAAATAGGCTGTGAAGTTTGAATAAAACACATTTTGCATAGTTGTGTTTGACACATGACAACTGTAACAGTGTGTCTTACAAGGTAACACGATGTAACCTTGCTCTCACTTGAAATGTGTCCCCATATTAGGTCCTTGAATTTGAGGGTATTAGACCAGGAAAGTCCTTGAACGGTCCTTGAATTTGAAGTTCACAAAGGTGTGGGAACCCTGTTACTTGAATGCTGAGTGAAGATAAAAATGTTGGATTGTGTGCGGCTCACTCTGGGCGGGTCTCTGCTAATACGGCGAGAAGGTGTTTGCTGCAGAGCCAAATGAGAGGAGCTGGAGCTCTAGTTCCCCCTCGCTGAATGTAATGGGTGGAGGTAGACACCCCAACCACACCCTAACCCTACCCTTACCCTATTGTTAAACATAACTCCACCTATTTAGTTCCACAGAGGTGGAGCTGGACATCCAGAGAGGGGGAGCTGGAGGTCATTTGGCTCTGCAGTGAGCACTACTTGAATACAGCAGTGTCCATCAACATTCGTGGGTGGGGCTTATAAAGTGTGATGTCACTTTACGGATTCTGTGATTGGTAAGTAAGAGCAGGCAGATTTTTATCATTATAGGGTGGTTGTGCACACACACTGCCAACACACATTCATGTTCAAACAACATGTAAAAGTGAATTTTGCATAGTAGGTGCTCTTTAATACTTAGAGAGTAAACAAGAGCAGCAGAGCCTAGAGGAAAGAGCCCACCGACCACATACTGGAGATCTGTGTTTTTGACCTGGACATCTGGAAAGGCACTCATTGCTGTGCTCTGTTTATGCTTTTCTGTGCAGAGGCATTTATATTGGAAACATTCAGATAATTTTCTCTAAAAAACACAACACATTGCTGTGACTGGAGGTCATTAGAGTGTAAAAAGAGTGGTATCCATTTGACATCAAGCGTAACTACAGCCAGTTGGGTTAATGAAAGCTGGACCCGTCTCTTTGAAAATCTCACAGGCTCACTCATATCGACCACTTTTTGATTCGCTCATAAGACCCGGTTAATAAGAGTGATTTGTTTGGGAATATGAATGGAGAATGCTCAGGTGAGAACATAAATGGTTAAAAAGGGGGCGTTTATTACTTGCATGACTGAAATAGCTGCCTGAGAGGAGTTTCAAAGACAAATTAAATAATTTAAATGGACTTTGGTAATACTGAAGCTTATTTTATTATTCACAAAATCTCTGGTCAAGCATAGATTTTTGATACTTCAGAGAAAATTAGCATTTTGTAACGAGCCCACTGATGACCAGTTGAAGTAAATCCATGTGCAGTTTTATTTAAACAAATCATGAACAACTACAAACAAACAAACAAAAGACTTGATTTGAACAACTTCAAAATAAAAGGCATGAAAACATGGACCAATACGCAATAATTCAGTCAACACTGCAGTTGAGAGTACAGTACCAATAGCTAAAACATTTTTTTATCTGATAGGTAAAACTCATAGAAGATAATGAATCCAATTACGAAGAGGCCCACAACAACACCGACATGGTTCAGGATGAGTGCAGATCGAGAGTTTCTCACTGCTTCTTCCCTCTGTCCTGCAGCGTTAGCAGCACGAGTCTGTGAAAATAAAGGTAAAATCACAAATGTCAATCACTGGTTGAGCATACGTGTAGTAAAACATGCTTTTGGAAAATCAGATCTTAAACCACAAACCACAATGTGCTGTGAGCAAGAGTGCTCATACAAACACTTTTCAGCATCACCCAAGATTATTTACATAGGTTTTTCACTTTCAAAATAGCAATGATTGATATAGTGATAACCATAGCAATAAATAGGACAAAATCATATGTGAAAATTCATAAAATAAATAAATAATACATTTTTACATTTTACAGTAAATTTCTAATCTGCCTAAAATGTCTGCGTTTTGGAGGATGTATGGTCTACAGTCAGACTATTCAGAATTTCAGATCGAAATGTTTGCATTACCGAATTTATAAATAATGCAGCTCTATTTATTGTAACAAATCCACCACACGATGTTCATATTATCATGAATTTTGAAAGATAATGATATTCTAGAGAGTCTTAGGCCTGGTTTCACAAACGGGGCTTAGACTAAGCCAGGATTAGGGCATAGTTTAATTAGGACATTTGAAGAAGAAGTCCACTTCCAGAACAAAAGTGTACAGATAATGTACTCACCCCCTTGTCATCCAAGATGTTCATGTCTTTCTTTCTTCAGTCGTAAAGAAATTATGTTTTTTGAGGAAAACATTTTAGCATTTTTCTACATATAATGGACTGATATGGTGCCCCGATTTTGAACTTCCAAAATGCAGTTTAAATGCGGCTTCAAACGATCCCAAATGCGGTTGTAAATTATCCCAGCCGAGGAAGAAGGATCTTATCTAGCGAAACGATCAGTTATTTTCATTTTCAATTTAAATACTTTTTAATCTCAAAGGCTCGTCTTGTCTTGCTTTCCCTGAACTCTGTGTATTCTGGCTCAAGACAGTTAGGGTATGTCAAAAAACTCCAATCATATTTTTTCCTTCAACTTCAAAAACCATTTCAAAATCATTCTACATCGCTGTTGAAGTACCGACCCAGTCTTTGCAAAGTGAACATGCAAAGAAGATCAAACACCCTCAACAAAAAAGGTAAAACAGTGATATAGGACGATTTTGAAGTTGAGGGAGAACATGAGATAGGAGTTTTTCAACATACCCTAACTGTCATGAACCGATAAAAAAAAAAAAAATGAGCATTTGACATTAGAAATTATATAAAATGTATTATTTTTATGAAAATAATGATTGTTTCGCTAGATAAGACTCTCAGCCGAGGGGCTGGAATCATGTACAACTGCATTTGGGATCGTTTGAAGCTACATTTAAACTGTGTTTTCGGAAGTTCAAAATCGGGACACCATAGAAGTCCAGTATATGAAGAAAAGTCCTGAAATGTTTTCCTCAAAAAAGATAATTTCTTTACGACTAAAGAAAGAAAGACATGAACATCTTGGATGACAAGGAGGTGATTACATTATATGTGAATCTTTTTTTTGGAAGTGGACTTCTCCTTTAATTAATTTTTATAAATGTGCCTTAGAAAAAAACTGGTATGCAACTTGAGACAAAACAAAGGCACTGATATATTTTAAGATTACTCAGTGCAAGTCTTTTTCAGTATTAAACAGCTCAAACTTACATTTCAGTCTGGGACTAGGCTTAAAGGGGTCATCGGATGCTAAATTCACTTTTACATGTTGTTTGAACATTAATGTGTGTTGACAGTGTATGTATAAATCTACCCTATAATGATAAAAATCCATGATGTGGATTTTAATTTATCTTTAAAAATAATATTCCCTTTGTCAAATCGAGCCATTCTCAGATGCCTGTTGTTGTGGTGTCACACCGACAGAGGCCGCTCCCACAATACTTAATTGACATTTTTAACCCAAAGACATATATATATATATTTTTAAGAGTGTATAAATATGCCTACTTCCATGAAAATGTGGCCTATGACACAATGTTGATTTTATATTTTATTTTAACAATACACACACATCACAAGAGTCAGCTGATTTTTGTAGAAACTTTTTATATTGTAGGAACTTTAATTTTCTGTAAAGCTGCTTTTTTTTAAGGACAACTGAAGAGAAAAAGACTCCTGAGAAGATATTTTGCCTACCCCCAAAACCTAATGTTATGTAATGTTGTGTTTATACACACATAGTATAACAAGAAATAATATTTTATTAATGCAACACTTAATCCTTTAGTTTATATACTTAATAATTAATACTTTATTTTATTTATTTATTTATTTTCTGAAACTGAAAACAGTTATTTTAAACTGTAATAATATTTTACAATATTATTGGTTTTACTGAATGCTTGATCAAATGTATGCAGTCTTGGTGAGACTCAAAAAATATTTAAAAATGTTACCAACCCCAAACATTTGAATGACAGTGTGCATTTATCTAATTTTATTCTATGTCCCCATGAACATGTTTGTATAATATTCAAAATCGTTCTGCTGAGAAAAAATGTTTTCTGTGCAAGGGTAAGAAAATACAAAGGTAAATAAATGAATACTTACAGCTCTAGAGTAATAAAGAGCAGCTCTTCCCAGACAGATGCAGCAGCACAGCATGGTAAATCTGGAGTAACCCATGTAATCTGGCACAGGGTCAGCAAGTGGATCGTGCCTCATATTTGCAGAGGGTTGAACAATGACCACAGCCTCATTGTGTTGTTTCGGGACATGGAGATGGACTGCACGAGGACTTCCATCATTACCACCCTGGCGATATAGTGGAGATAAAGCCTGCTCCATGCACCTCCACCCTTCTTCTTTAGGTACAGCTCTTTACTTTGCAGAGCGAATATTGTGAGACTTTTCTCCATACCTTGGTCTTTTATAGTGAACCATGTGAACAGTGAGTCATGGGAGAGGACACATGGCCTAGTTTTTAGTTTAACCACTACTGCAGAAGCCACCCTTTGGCAGTAACATTTACAGTTTCAACGGTTCACAATTAATTTGTGTAATTTATTCCCATTTTCAATAGAAGCTCTCAAATGGTTCTGCTTTAGGATTTTACATTGAACGTTTGCATTGGAAGCGGTGACCAACTGACTGTTCTTCATGCAAAAGTACAAAAGTAAAAGTTTCCATTAGCCACAGTTAGTCAACAGTCCATCTTGCCTTCAGAAAACTGCATTATCTTTTCTTTAAGCTAAGCTAATTTCTTTGAAAATGCCACAATATCCTCCACTTCCAAATGGCACACAACGGTCTGACACACTTCTGATTCTGATTCTGATTCACTTCATTTGTGATGTCTTTGAAGAAAGTGGAGAAGAATAGCAGGTTGTCTTATGACGATGAGGTGGTAAACCAGCTCTAATCCTGAGGTTTTATATCTCTGAAAACATACCAAGAAACAGCTAAACCAAAACCACCTCACGACAGTGAGTGTGCATGCATCTAGACTGCATTCAGGTTATGCACACAGATAAATAGACCACTGAAGTTGAATGACTTCATAAAAACGCTAGCAAGGAGGTGTTGATACTGTTTCCTATGCAATGATGTTAGCCAACTGTAACAGTGGCAAATTCCTGAGAAGCCTTAAAGGATCTGCTCCTTAAAAACAGGTCATTTCAGGCAGAGGGTCATAATGAAAATAATTTAAAAAGACACATCTAAAAAAAAAAAAAAGGTTTACAGATTTTCAACTACTTCCTCTGGAACAGATAGGCAGTGAAAACCAATAAAAAGCTTTGTATTAAGTTCCTCGTCTTTAAGACAAATGGTTCCTCTGATAAACATAAAGGCAGACTGTCTGTTCTGATTGGTTCAGGTCAGGTCAGCAGGTTTTTAGCATTCACTGGCCCTTCCTGAAAAACAGTGTTCAAAGTAAGATCATGTTTAACCCTCTGGGGTCTGAGGGTGTTTTGGGGCCCTGGAGAAGTTTTGACATGCCCTGACATTTGTGCTTTTTTCAGTATATTAAAAACATATTCATGGCTAAAGTCTGGTTACACTGTAATCAGCACAAACTGGGCTACAATAATATGTAAGAAACATGAATGTTTGTGTTTTTGAGAAAACAACGTTTATGCATGGTTAGTGAAAAACTAAATGTTTTAAGTCAATGAAACAAGGCCATGAAACACATTCAGAACATTAGTTCACAAGATTTTTGAGAACTGGATGTGGTAGGCTAGAGTTTTTTCTACAAAATGATTTGAAAATCATCTCGTTCACTCCTTCAGAGAAAACAATATAATGATGTAAATTTTCTAAGACATGTTTTGTGGTCGAAAGGGAATATTCGAAGGAGTGGCAATGATCCATGAATATTTAGCAATTCACACCTGAGAGACAAAGAGCCCTCCCTAATGGCCCATCAATGAGACTGTGACTGTCAGGTAGAAACAATGAGAGATTCAGAGAATGGAGTTTTAGATTATTTGTATTTTATTTACAACACAGTATCATCAAAATATACATAATCAAGGTCAAATACACATTATTGAGCACCCTGATCTAACCACAGAGATGTGAACAGACTTTGTGTAGTTTCTGAAAACTGTTTTCTGAATTCTGTTCAACAAGTGAAAAAAGTAAATCATACCTGATATTTAAGTGCTTGCAAAACTCATCATCAGTAGACAAGGAATTTCTTTTTACACTAGAATATGTGTAGTTGAACATCTGATGTTAGTATACGACTCTCAGTTTGAAAGAAATATGTAACTGATTTTACATGTTCATGATATCAAATACAATCATTAATCAAGTGGGGTCATATTTTTGTATTTTTCATATTAAAAATAATTCTTTCTTAAAATGAATATAAATATTCTATATAAAATCTTATTTTTTTCACTTTTGTATTTAATACATTTAAATGTAAATGTATTTATCAATAAAAAGATTTTTATTATCTTTATTATGTTTTGCATAAGTATTTGATTTTTGTAAGTAAACAAATAAAAACAATCTAGTTATCACACTTAGTGTATTAAAATAATTTTATATTTACCCTTGATATCAACTTATATGACATTTGTATTACTTATATTTCTGTCACAATGTCCTAGTTATTTTTTATGCCAATTCATCTGATATCAGAAAGTTGCAGATTTACAAGATTTTACGTTCATCATATGAAATACAATAATTTATCAAGTGTATTTTTCATATCACTTTAAAAAAAACATTCTTTTTTAATATATATATATGAAGTCTTATCTTTATTATCATATTTTTTATTTTTCATTTTTATATTGTATTTTATTATTATTATTACATTTCAATGTAAATGTAAATAAAATTATTATTATTATTATATTTTTTCCTATCATATTTTTTTGCTTTTGCATTAAATATTTGACCATTGTAGGTAAAAAAAAAAAAAAAAAAATGTGGGCTTGATGTCTTAAAGCTTATAATATTACATTTTGTATTACTTATTTCTTTGTGTTATAATTCCTAATTTAGCTTTTTCATACCATTTTATCTGTCTGGTATCAGAAAGTTGACATGTAACCTCAAAATGTAGTTGACTAGTGTTGTTAGTTTCTTAATGATTTAGTTCAATTGGTTAAATGATTCTGTTAATGATTCTGTGAAATCGTTGAATAATTCATTGATTCACTATTATAGACAAAGCCTTCATCCCAATGTGTATACTATCCATCCTAAATTCTATGTGATACTCATAATTTTCAATACTTTTTAGGGCAGATAGGGTGAATAGTATGCACATTGGGATGCAAAGAAAGTTTTGTCAAATGAATCACAGTATTTGAACGAATCTGTTGAGAAAGATTTAATGACTCGCTCACAATACACAAAATATGCTTTCTTGTCACCACGTATTGGTGAAACTATGTAACATGATTTAGCACATTAATTTTGGTACATGATATGAAATAAATCTATAACTATAAAACTATAGGCCTATTAACGATGACATAAAGGATATATATAAATGAAATTATATAAACAAACCTAAATAATAATAGACATCTTGTTCCAGAGGGGGATCCCCTCGGTAGAAATCATGCTCCCCCTCGACCACAGGGCCCCACGCTTATGAAATTTAACCATGGTTTTATTATAGTAAAAGTGTAGTAGCCATGTTTTTTTTTTTTTAACAAAATAAGCAGCATAACAACGAACACAGTGCCAAATAGCCAGTTGATGTAAGGGCCATGGCGGACCAGCCAAGGATGATCCAAGACCACTGGAGCAAGAGGTGAGAAGATGAGCAGGAACTGTCTTCTAGGTATAATTACCGGCCGTGATAAGGGTGAGAAAGTCAGTAGTGTGAGTGATGGTAGGTAGCGCTTGACTGTTTTAAGGTATTAACAGAGATGGGGTGAGCAAGAGGAACAACTGGAAGATGAAATTGAGAGGCAAACTGAATGTCCATGAAGTTACCTTCAGCTCCCGAGTCTACCAGGGCTTGACAGAAGTGATGAGTAGTTCCCCATTGCAGCTGGAGTGACATATTTGTAGCAATAGACAAAAATTCATTGTATGGGTTAAAATGATCGATTTTTCTTTTATGCCAAAAATCATTAGGATTATAAGTAGAGGTCATGTTCCATGAAGATATTTTGTAAACTTCTTAACATAAATATTTATCTCTCCTGGAGAGAGGCACCATGTGGAGCAGTACATCCAGGAGGCGTTGCAACAGGGATTCATCCATTCGTCCACCTCACCCGCAGCGTCAAGTTTCTTCTTTGTGGCCAAGAAGGATGGGGGTCTGAGACCCTGCATTGATTACCGGGCACTCAATGAAAAAAACGGTGAAGTTCACCTACCCACTTCCTACCCAAAACCACCATCCAATTCCTGGGATACATCACCCCTGCTGGAGTTCAGATGGACCAGAGGAAGGTGGATGCGGTGCGGAACTGGCCACTCCCTACTACCATCAAGGAGATGGAACCTGGGGTTCGCCAACTTTTACAGGAGATTCATCTCACATTACAACCAGCTTTCAGCTCCTCTCACTTCTCTGATCCGCCAGAAGAGCAAGGCCCTATCATGGACTCCTGAAGCTCACCAAGCCTTTCAAGACCTCAAGCAGGCCTTCTGTGCGGCCCCAGCTCTCACACATCCAGACCCCAATCTCCGCTTCGTGGTGGAGGTGGACGCTGCAACCCTGGGAGTGGGCGCCATACTGTCCCAATGGAGAGGTGAACCCCCTGTACTCCATCCATGTGTGTTCTTCTCTAAGAAACTGTCCCTGGTGGAGCAAAATTACAATGTGGGAAATCGAGAACTTCTGGCCATCAAGCTCGCCCTCGAGGAGTGGCGGCATTGGCTGGAGGGTGCCCCGTGTCCATTCCAAGTAATCACTGACCATAAGCACTTACAGTATCTCAGAGAAGCCAAAAGACTTAACCCTCATCAGGCCCGTTGGGCACTCTTTTTCACCCGGTTCCATTTTACCATCACCTACTGACCAGAAAACAAGAATACCAAAGCCAATGCTCTGTCCCACCTTCATCAACCTGATCCACAACCGGACAAACCTGAATCCATCTTACCTACCTCAGTGTTTGTGTCTCCTATCATCTGGGTTCTCGACAGTCAAATAGAGGCCGCCACTCGATCCGAGCCTGCTCCGTCAGGAGGTCCAGAGGGGAAGATCTTTGTTCCTACCTCTCTACGACATGCCCTTCTGGACTCAGTGCATACCTCTCTGGGATCCGGGCATCCAGGCAGCTACCGAACCCTCTCGCTCCTCAAGAACCGTTACTGGTGGCCCAACACGGGATGTCGCTCGATATGTCAAAGGATGTTCGGTCTTCGCCATCACCTTAACACCTCGTAGTCTGCCTGAGGGCAAGCTGGTACCTCTGCCCATTCCTCGCTGACCCTGGTCCCACCTAGGCATCGACTTCGCCACCAATCTGCCTCCTTCCAACGGATACACCACAATCTTTGTGGTAGTTGACCAGTTTTTAAAGGCTTGCAAGCTAATCCCGCTACGCAGTCTCCCTACTGCTGTCGAAGCTGCAGAGGCTTTATTTCAACATGTGTTCCGAAACTTTGGACTCCCTGAGGATATAGTGTCAGATCGGAGGCCTTAGTTTATATCCAGGGTCTGGCAGGATTCTTCCGGTTATTAGGAGTCTCCGTCAGCTAGTCATCGGGATACCATCCTCAGACGAATGGCCAGACTGTACGGAAGATCCAGGAGATTGGGCGGTATCTCCGGGCCTACTGCCACAAACATCAGGACACCTGGAGTCAGTTCCTACCCTGGGCTGAATATGCCCAGAACTCCTTACGACAAGACACCACTGGCCCAACTCTCTCCTAGTGTGTGCTCGGCTTCCAGCCACCACTGTTCTCCTGGTTTGGGGAGCTTTCAGAAGTCCCAGCAGTAGATTACTGTTTCCAGGAGAGCGAGAGGGTATGGGACTCCGCTCACGTCCATCTCCAACGGGCAGTTCGGAGGCATAAGGACAACGCAGACGTGTGTTGTTCCGACAATCCCATCTACCGACCTGGAGACCGCGTTGTCCACCCGGGATGTCCGCCTCCGGCTGCCCTGTAAGAAGAGTCCCCAGTATATAGGTCCTTTCCCCATTGCACGCCAGATCAACAAAGTCACTTACCAATTCCACTTACCTGACAACTATCCCTGTTAAAACATTTTGTTTATCCTGTTCTCCGTCCATCCACAGAGCACAAGACGCCCCCTCCTCCACCCAAGATCATCCCCGATAACATCTTCGAGATCCTTGACTCCTGGTGGCGAGGCGGCAACCTTCAATACCTTGTAGACTGGGAGGGGTACAAACCCGAGGAGAGATCATGGGTTGCTAGAGATGACATCCTGGATCTGACTCTCCTCTTAGACTTCCATCAGGCCTATCCGGACCGTCACACTCCCAGGGAACGTGGTCGTCCTCGTCGTCCATCTCGGGCATCAGGAGATGCCCGCGGGGGAGGGGGTAATGTCACACAGTCACCTGTCTCACCAGCCACAGTCACGCGTTCCCAGTCACCCGCCTTTTAACTGGACACACCTGGAACCCTTACCTGCACCACATATAAGCACATGCACCCCACTCAGTCAGCGGCTGGTCTCAAGGTCTCTACATTGGGAATACCTACCTGTCTCTGCTCATCTTCCTAGGATGGATCGATGCGAGAATTTCTAAAGAAACGAAGCTAAAGAGGATTACACGAGATAAAAATTTGTACCTTATATTGCTATATGCTTCCACCTTTTTGATCTCACCTCCCTTTATGCCTTTATGTTGGAAGCTTCTGAGTTCATCAATAAAAACCTTGTTTATGAAACTTACCTCGTCTCTGCCTCTCCCAACTGTGACAGTACTCTGTAGATGAAGGATGGCTTTCTGTCTCTGCTTGTTGATTTCTGGAGATGTTGGCTCTGAAAGTAAGTACTGTCTACCACTTGTTTTTCAGAACTACTCATTATGAGGTCACATAGGCTGCGTCTGAAAGCCTAGTCAGCTGACTTGCTGCCTAGCTCCCTTATCAGGCAATGACTTCAAAGGCTGCGAAGGCAACTCTGGGAACAGTTTTGGATGGACTTTAGAGGCCGCAGAAAGTGACACCGTTGCTAGGTTACCTAACGGTTAAGTTGTAGATTTTGGAGAAAAACAATCTTTTACAGTTATGCATAAATGCTTTAATAATACATAAAGACCTCAATGTCATTACCCACAGAAAGTCTGTGCATCGGAGAAGACAATTGAGAATGGCAGCCACTTTTTGGTTAAAAAAAATAAAAGCACTGATGCAAATAATATTGCAGAACAGGTCATAGTTATTAGAGGCTGTTTAGTTATTATTGGTAGTATATTGTAAATATTATTCTTATTTACTACTCATTTGAACCCTTTTAACATGTTTTATTAAATACTATTATTACAAACAATATTATGCGTTTTACACTATTATAATTCATAAAGTTTATCACGGTCAAGATCTCATCTATCATATAAAGTAACAAGTCTAATTTCACCATAATATCTATATTTATATAGTCTATATGACGCACATGCACAAGATTGTGGGAATCGAAGGCAGCGAAGGATACATCTATGCTGCCTTCAAAATTCGATCAGAAGAAGGTACCTCCGGAGACAGGAAGTGAGCAGAATTTGAATTCAGACATGCCTTGCTGCCTTCCTACCTTGGAATGCTGCCTCTGAAGGCAGTATTTTAGAGCTTTCGGACGCCGCCATAGTTTCTACCAACCTCATGCGAAATAAATGAATCATAAATTCATTTTCATTTTGTTTCCGTATTCGAAATTTTATATTTAAAACATTAATCTCATAATTAATTGTAATTGGAGCATAAATGCATTCATTACATCTGAGCTGCATTAAACAGTCTGTGTAAATACATATAAATGCCACTTCAGATACAAATTGGAGAGGACAAGGTTAAGGGCTTGAGAGAACAGTCTCACCTTAACCTTGAGAATTGCAAATTATAAATGTTTAAATATATATTTATCTATATCTGTAAATCTTTGCATATTTTGCTTTTACATGGACAAAAGAACAACTATAGGACAAAACTCCATTAGTGCTATAAAGTTTCCATTTACATAATGGACTTTATTTTTCACAAAATCTCTGGTCAAGCATTAATTTTGGATACTTCAGAGAAAATGAGAATGAAAATGTGTATTTTTTTAATGAGCCATCAAACAACAACAACAACAAAAAAACTTGTCAATTATTTAAATAAAACTTGTCAGTTCTCGAGGGAGCTGACTGCCCGCATTTGCGTTCCCCGCAGCTTAGCTCCCACTTCTGCCGAGGCAGGGCGGCGGCTGTGATCGTGGGAGTCGCATATAGATCTACGGGCGGGTTAGAGATGGGTCCGCCCTCTCTCTGCCTTTCTCCCTAGATCTAGCGCTCTCTCTTTGGGTCGGAAGCCTGCGCTGCGTTCCTTCCCCCTTTGAATAAGAGCTCGCGGTGAAGCGGGCTGCATCAGTTCTCGAGGGAGCTGACTGCCCGCATTCGCGCTGCGCACGCTTCGCTTCCGGAGGGCTCTCTTCAAGGAGGGAGCCTTCGTAAGCGTCCCCGCGGCTCAGGTCCTGCTTTGCCGAGGTAGAGCAGCGACTGCGGCCATGGGGATCGCAGCATAGATCTGTGAACGGGTTAGAGATGGGTCCGCCCTCTCTCTGCCTTTCTCCTGAGATCTAGCGCTCTCTCTTGGGGCTCGGAAGCTCGCGCTGCGGTTCTTCCCCCTCTGAGTGAGAGCTCATGCTGCTGCGGCTATCTTTCTCCGAGGAGATTGATGCTGTCCGCATATGAGCTGACTGCATATTAGATTGCTCGTTTCTACCTGCCCTCGCTTCTAAAAAATAAATAAACGGACGGTGATACAGGCGATTTATGTGTGGTTTGTTCGGGAGCTGAGCATGAACAGTCCGCCCTTGAGGGGGCGGTTCGGCACCGAGATATTAAAGAACTGGGGTTGCGACTGAATGCAGAGAAAAGTGTGCTTTCTCCATTACAGAGAACCACTTATCTAGGCGTGGTGTGGGATCGACCACGATGCAGGCATGTCTTTCTCCTGACCGGATCGAGTCATCCTCGCAGCAGTCAAGAGAGTGAATGTAGGCACTCACTGTGAAGCAGTTTCAATAACTGCTGGGTCTGGTGGCAGCTGCGTCCAACGTGATACCTTTTGGCCTGCTGTACATGAGACTCCTGCAGTGGTGTCTCAAGACCAAGGGGGTTTCCCCGAGGGGAAACCTGCTTTGCATGATCAAGGTCACGCGGCAATGTCTATGTGCCTTGGACATGTGGAGGAGACCTTGGTTCTTGTCGCAGCGGTCTCCAGCGAGCCCACACCTCAGTCTTTCGCCTGGAAACGTAGCGGAGCTGGGGAGCTCGCCACCCCTGCGGGGGTCTCTACAGCAGCTAGTTTGGCCGTCTCCTGCCGGTCATCCGTTACAGGACACCGAACTAGCAGCTCAAACAACACCGGAGGCCAGTCTCGAGAGTGGTTCCCTTAGTAGATTATTTGGCGGCATGGAAACTACTGCCAAATGTATCTGCTTGGGTCCTGCGCACTGTAGAGCGAGGCTATCGCATTCAATTCGGCGCTTTGCCGCCACCTTTCAACGGGGTCTTCCCACTCTGGTGGGCCACGAGCAGGGTCTGGTAATGGAACAGGAAGTAGACACTCTCTTAAGGAAGGCCATCGAGGTGGTCCCTCCTCACGACAGGGTTCTACAGCTGGTACTTCATTGTTCCGAAGAAGGATGGTAGTACACATATCCATCCTTCAACACAGGAAGTTCCTAAGGTTCACTTTGGGGGCGAAGCGTACCAGTGTCGGGTTCTTCCGTCCGGCCTTGCACTCTCACCCCGCAATTTCACCAAGTGTGTGGATGCTGCTTTGGCTCCTCTAGACTCCAGGGCATCCGCATACTGATCTATATCAACGATTGTTGATAATAGATCATTTCAGAGCTTTGGGGGTTCGGCATCGAGATGTCGTTCTTGCTCATATGAAAGTATTGGGATTGAGACTGAACGCCAAGAAAAGTGTGTTTTCTCCATTACAGAGAACCACTTGTCTGGGCATGGTGTGGGTTTTGACCACGATGCAGGCACGTCTGTCACCTGCTCAGATTGAGTCAATCCTCACTGCAGTCTCACTGAATGAGAAAAGGCCGGTCACTCACTGTAAAGCAGTTTTAACAACTGCTGGGTCTCATGACAGCTGTGTCCAACGTAATACCTCTTGGCCTGCTGTACATGAGACCCCTACAGTGGTGGCTCAGGACCAACCGGTTCTCCCCGAAACCCGTTTCAAACATCAAGGTCACGCGGTGATACCTACGTGCCTTGGACATTTGGAGGAAGTCTTGGTTCCTGTCTCAGGGCCCGGTGCTGGGAGCTCCTTGTTGCCACGTAACGCTAGCGATGGATGCGTCCCTCACTGGTTGGGGAGCGGTCATGGACGACCACTCTGCCCATGGTCTGTGGAGCAACCGCCGTCTCACTTGGCACATCAAGTGCCCGGAGATGCTGGCCATGTTTCAGGCTCTGAAACACTTCCTCCCAGACCTAAGAGACTGCCATGTGCTGGTGCACACCGACAGCACAGAGGTGGTCTACCACATCAACCACCAGGGAGGTCTGCATTCGCGCCCCTTGTACAAGCTGGCGCACCAGATCGTTGTGTGGTCCCAGGACAAACTCCTCTTGCTAAGTGCAGTTCATATTCCTGGGCATCTCAACTTTGGAGCAGACATCCTGTCGAGGCAGGGTCCGAGGCCCAGGGAATGGATGCTTCACCCAGAGGTGGTGAAGCAGATTTGGAGAGTGTTTGGCCAGGCTCAGGTGGACCTCTTTGCGACTCGAGAGACATCGCAGTGTCCCCTCTGGTACTCTCTGACTCATCCAGCTCCACTGGGACTGGATGCCATGGTACAGATGTGGCCGAAGCTTCGTCCGTATGCTTTTCCCCTGATTGCTCTGCTCCCGGGAGTTCTGGAGAGTGCGCCATTTTTCCCCTCGCCCGGAGTTGTGGAAGTTGTGGATGTGGTCCCTGAGGGGGCACACCTCATAGCTTCTGGTCTCTCAACTGAGGTTGTTGAGACCATCCTCCAATCCAGAGCTCCCTCCACAAGGAAACTGTACGCCCTGAAGTGGAAACTTTTCACTTCATGGTGTGGAGACTGCCAGCAGGACTCAGTTAACTGCCCAGTTGGTACAGTGCTGGGGTTTCTGCAGGATCGGTTCTCCACAAGGTTAGCCCACTCCACCCTGATGGTCTACGTGGCCGCTATTTTGGCCTACCACGCCCCTCTGGGCAGCTCCTCAGTGGGTAGGAACCCCCTCATTACACGTTTCCTGCACAGTGCGCTGAGGCTGAGGCCTCTGGCCAGGTGTAGCTTTGCTAAGTGTGGTCGGGATGCTATTCCATAGCCTCGAGTCCTCTGATTCCCCTCCCCTCCCTTCTTGGGGGTCAAGGCTCTCTTCTCTGAAGTTGCCTTCTGAATGCTGCGGAATGTCCACCCCTTTGACTTTAAGATTCTTACCTGGACTTGTGCCACTCCTGGCTCTTTTTCACCCGCCCTAGCTGTGCTCTTCCACACTAGGCAGGGATTTGAAGTCTGGTGTCGTGGGCACCTCGTTCCAATAGTGTTTCGACGCAGCTCGAGTTCCTGAAGGGGAACGTCTCAGGTTACGTATGTAATCATGGTAATCATGGCTTTTAAGCTTCCTGGTCTCTACGTCACCCCGCCTGTGATGTCTCGCTTCTCCATTGGACTGTATGCACACGTTTCAGAGTGTGGTCACACTGGAGGCGTTCGCATTGCGTTTCTATGCAGCATCTCATTCCCTCAGGGAACCATGGTTACATACGTAACCTGAGACGTTTGTATTGATTCAAGGAGCAACAAGTTTGTACTATTTTCAGCTTATTTTCATAAATAAAACCATTATTTTTTGTTCAATAAATATACTATAAAACATATTTTAAAATACAGAAACAAAATCATTTTAAAATGTAAAGATTCTGAAAGCATTGAAAGAGATCATTTTTACAGTAGTAAAAATAAATTATATTTTATTATATCATATAATTAATAGCATGTTTTTAAATATGATGGTTTCATTCTAAACATGGTGATTATCTCTGAAGATGGACACCCAACATAATATGACATTAACCATCTGAATCTAATCTATGTCATGTCAACAAATGGAAAAGTCAGACTTCTATTAATTATTATGTTAATTATTGTGCCTTTTAGCCCCAACAGCAGGAGCATTTTTTACCCCAAATACCATCATTTTTTTTTACATATTCTTGATGCCATGTTTTCCTGCCATTTAATGGTTTAGAGGAAAATACTATCAAAGGCGCCTTTTACCCCAGGGCACCTTTAGCCCCGTTGTTGTACCCTAATAATAATAGTCAACAGGTCAAGTTCTCTGAAAGGGTCAAAATTAAAAATGTGGCCTATGACATAACATTAATTTTATTATTTATTTTAATAGTATGTGCAAACAATAAAATGAGTTATTTTGAGGACAGTTGCTTAAAAAAACTTTATAAACTTCATGAACCAAGGAGAAAAAAATCCCTAAAAAGAAAGAAATATATACAACAACAAGCCCAACTCCCTAACCATGAGGCCACGGCTGCATATTGCATTTTTAAAAAAGCTCTATCAGACAATAATTATGCATACCTCTCAAAATAAAAACGTAATGTAATAATGTTTATACAGTATATGTGTGTATATATACAGTATATTTAGTCATTGTGTTATTATACTGAAACTTACCATAAACAGTAAGAATATTTCACAATATTTCTGCTGTTACTACATTTTTACTCAAATAAATGCAGTCTTAGTGTGCATAAGAAACTTCTTTCAAAAACATTAAACAGTTTTACTGACCACAAACAACTGAATGTGTTAATCTAATTTGAAAACCTTACTGTTAAAACTACAGGAAAAATACGATCAAAGCTAAATAAATGACAACTTACAGCTCTAGAGTAATAAAGAGCGCATAATCCCAGACAGAGGCAGCAGCACAGCGTGGTAAATATGGAGTAACCTGTGTAATCCGGCACAGGTTTAGCTGGTGGATGGTGCCTCATGTTCGGAGAGGGTTGAATGATGACCACAGGGTGGTTGCCTTGACTCTGGACCTCGGGATGGAGCTGGATGCTCCCGGGATGGACTGCATATGGACCTCCAATATTACCACCCTGAAGATATAGTGGAGATAAAGCCTGCTCCATGCCTGATCACCTCCACGCTTCTTCTTTACATACAGCTCTTTGTTTTTCAGATCAAGTTTTGGTTGAGTGTCTGTAGTAAAAGCAAATACACTCTTTGTCTGGAACTCTGAACTCCTCCGTCTTTCTCTCATCCTTAACACGCATATAAGAGCTCCCTCTAGAGGCTTACTCAGAACAACACATATCCCTCTCTCTTTAAAAACATACAATAGACTAACTTTGAGTAGACGTCACAGTGACGTCACTTGCAGCTGTGTGCACATAGTGGTTGCAGAAAAACACTGGTAACAAGTGGAGGTAAACGGATAAAATCCATGGAATAAGAGGAACAAAATATTTTTGTGCCTTTTGATGTCAAAATCGCAATGCAAATAATTTTTATAGAATACTGTAGTCAAAGATGCCTTTTGAAGCTAAACGCAGACGTTTAAATGTACATACTATGGATGAAAACTGCTATGATTACTCTACTTTTAAAGCATACATTTGATTTAAAAAAATAGGTCTACATTCACATATGCTGTTCATAGGGGATGTACTGTATTAGCCCTATAGTTATAGCATGAAATATTATAGCATGAAACCTTTTACTATTAACATTTTTACATAACATTTTTTTTTATTATTTCTCTCACAATTCCAACTATTTTTCCTCACAAACGCAAGTTTATATCTCCTAATTCGGACTTTATAACTCGATTTAACAAAACTAGTGAGTCTGCAAAATCTGAGGGGGACAAAAGCCAGAAGTGTGGGATATAAACTCTGAGCCGAGGGGAAAAGAGAGAATGACGATTTGTTTTTCCTCTAGAGTTGTGGGATATAATCTTGGAATAGTGAAAATAAAGTCAGAATTTTAAAATATAAAATCAAATTACCTTTTTTTTTATTCTTCTATTCCATGGTTCCATAGACTGTCACTTGAACTGCCCACAGAAAAAACGTCATCTCTGTTTTGGATCTGTAAGTTTATCCCACTATCTAACGTCAATTTCGTTGAATAACAGTGCTTATTGCTGGGTGACAAGCTCTTGTAATATGCCAATAACATTTTGAAAATCACATCTAATTAATATAATCCATACTCTTTTTAAATCTAAGTATTTTGTACCCTATCCGTGTAATTCTCTAGCCGTAAAGGCTATCTCTCCCGGGTTTTCTGCAACCATGCTGTGCATGCATCCTGAATGTTTACAAACATATAATTGGTCTATAGGGACATGGTCTCAGTGCAAATTGTTAACAGTTAAGATACAAGTTACTATGTTTTTTTTTTTTTTTATAACAAGTTTCTTTGTTGTAACTCATGACCCAGTGTTTTAGCACACTTTGGCCATTTTGAGGTGATCAATCCGCGTAGCTGAGCTTGGATAGAACAAGAATCACACGCCTCTTTGAACTCAGAGCTGGTTACTGCAGTGAACGTAGAACTGAGCGCTACAACTTCCAAATCATGTTCCAGACAAGGTTCAGTACTAGGAAGTGGTAAGTGAGATAAACAGTCTGCAGTCACGTTCTCATGCCCTGGCTTGTATTGAATATCGCCATCAGCCTAGCTGACCATCTTGCTATATACATACCTGCTCTGCCTTGACCCTTGGATGACAGAAGAGTGGTCAGCGGGCTGTGATCTGTCTGTAGTGTGAAGTGTCGTCCCCACAAGTAGGTCCTCCACCTCTCTGTGGCCCAAACACATGCTAGTGCCTCTTTTTCTACCGTGGAGTACCTCTGTTCTGCTGCGGTAAGGGTACATGAGGCAAAAGCCATTGTTCTCTCTGTGTTGTCTCTATGTATCTGGGTAAGGACACCTCCTATTCCATAATCTGAGGCATCTGTGGTCCCTATAGTAGGTAGTTCTGGATTGAACAGCGCCAGGGCAGCACTATTCACAATCAGTCCCTTAACAGTCTCAAAGCTCTCCTGAGCCTCAGGTGACCAAATGAATGGAGTAGAGCCTCATAAAAGCATACGCAGTGGCTCCACCACTGTAGTGTAAATTGGGTATGAATTTAGAATATCAAGATGTGAGCCCCAGAAATGAACGAAGACTAACTTCATCAACAGGAAGGGGCACGTCGGACACAGCAGAGACATGGAAAGCATCAGGCTGTAATCCCTTCTCAGACAGGGTGTGACCCAAGAATGACAGTTCTGTTTTCTGAAGTGGCACTTTGCCATATTCAGTTTGAGGCCTGCTTCATCAATTCGCTGCAGCACAGCTTGCAGATTTTTATCATGTTCCTTGAGCGTTGCTCCTGCGACCATGATGTCATCCTCTGAAAGCAGCTTGGGGCTGAGGCCAATCCATATGTAACATTTTTGAAACTAAATAATCCATCATGCTTGATAAACGCAGTAAGGTTTTGACTGTTCTCATGCAACGCTACCTGGTGATAAGCACTCTGGAGGTCCAATGTAGAAAACACTGTTGCTCCGCACAGGTTAGCAAACATTTCCTCCATATACGGAAGAGAAAAGCTGTCCACCACCACTGCCTTGTTAGGCTCACGTAAGTTGACGCAGAGCCGAATCTCCCCGTCTTTTTTCCTGGAGACTACTATTGGGGAGACCCACTCAGATATATCCACAGGCTCGATTACATTACAATTACCTGTTGTACGAGCTTCTATAATTCCTTGGACATTGCGGATTGAGAAAGGTAACTGCCTCAGACTAAACACCAGGCCGAACATGAACACGATGCACAAATCCTCTAGCGCATTCCAGCCTATTTTCCAACTTTGCATCTATAGACGAAACAGGATGTGCTCACTGGTCTGTACTGACCCGACCGTCACAGAGTTGTAAACACAGTCCAGTAAAAAGGTCCCAGCACAGCTGATCCCGTTTGTACAATGTATAAGTCTGTAGTAGTGCAATGGCCCCCATATTGCTGGCTGGCAAGCATCCGTTGGCTCCGTTGGCTCCGTTGGGCGAAAGTGGTAGTGTTCAGCAACCACATTAACTTTAGGGACAAAAAAAGTCCTGTATTGCACTCAAAGCAGACATGTACATATTGTCTCCCTGATCACTCATGTTCAGGGTGTAGAACAATCTTTGACCCTCGGCGCCCAGGCAGTGTATTAGAAGAGCGCGCTTCCTAGCATCAGTTAGAACTGAGATAAGTGGTGCTTTTACGTGATAATAAAGATAAAAAGACAGTTCAAGTATAAAAAAATGTTAGTTTAAACGTTAAACCTAGATAAATGTGTGCTATTAGTCCCACATCCAATCATTTGTCATTGAGAGTGGAAGCCAGCGCGATCACTTGCATTTTTTTCAGTGGAAACCATTTTAAATATTCCGTCATTTTTGTTGAATGAGTATGAATAGTATGAATAATACATCATTCCAAACTGTAAAGGGTCTGCTTATATTTGTGTGCACTCACAATATCAACAAAACGTTGCAAACGGTTCTATAAAATAAAGAAAACAAATGTGGTCTCAACAGGAGCGCCTCACAAAAAATTATAACCTTAAATTATAACTTAATGAAATAAAGCAAATCGAAAACAAAAATGCTTTCATTATGTAATCTGTAAAGATGCTTTTCTCTTTAATGGCGCATCCAAAGACGAGATAGCGAGTCAGGATCGGCAAATTCAGAGACACTAAACGCCTTCCGAGCAGGTCTCGAAAGTGAAAGCAAAAGTGAAGTCTCGTGTTGTTTCAACCAGCGCAGATTTTTTTTGTCACCATATCTGGTGGATGTCTAAAATATAAAAATAAGAAGAAGCCTAAAACTGGCCCGAAGACCGTCCCGCGTCTGAACTATGACGTGCAAATTGGCCCGAATCAGACCCCAGATCATTACTAATTGAGTATTATTATTTTCTGTTTGTTTAGAACCACTCATACTACGCTATACACTCCAAACTACTCTGTACTACTCTACATATACTCTACTACCTGTACTCCAATCATTCACTCAGGCAAATTGAAGGACTGTAAACCCTTTACAAGCTTTAAACCATTAAAGTTTACTTTGTCTCTGACCAGGCGACTTATGTCTCCCCATTTTCCACCAGCATCCACACTAGTCTACCTTACATTGAGGGTGGCCATTTTGCTGGAAGTCTTCTCTGAGGCAGACCAAATGTAACTTCCGTTATGAAAATTGACCATGATTTAATTATAGTAAATGTGTAGTAACCATGTTTTTTTTTTTTGTTTGTTTGTTTTTGTTCATACATGCCTGAGATCAACGTATTCTTCTGTGACACTAGCAAAGGTCATCACCCAACTTGCACACGCTTTCATAAAACAATGACCTAAGAAAAAACAGTAGCATTATATGGAAATGATCCACAGTTTAGCCCACTTAGACTGCTGTTGTGCTATTTTTAATCAATACAAAAACACCCACTTCTGCTTAAGTTATTTGATCACTGGGAACCAAATGTCTTTATAGTATTTTGTTGTTGTGCTTTATTTTCCAGTAAACACACAGCGAAAGTAGTTCCCTGCAACTCTTGACCGCATTACATGTCTATGGGCCTTCATCACACTTTACGTTAGGAAAGGGGAAGTTTCAAATAGTAGCGTAAAAAATTTCCGCTGCAGCCTTTATCAATGGCTGTGCCCATGAGATAGTTGTGATGTATTTATGTAAAATCCAGCACAGATACATCTTCTAAAAATACCAAACTCAGTGTACAATTATTAATTGAATATTATGAAACCAAGGAAGATGGCTTTATGGTATTCACAGGTATACTTTGTGACTTAAAGGGGAGAGCCCAAGCCATATGTGTATGATCAACACTTTAGAGTCTGAACACATTATGTTATTACAAAACTGCAAGAAAACAATACAAACAGCATTCCACATTAACGAGCGTGCCAATTAGCCAAAGTTTAAAATATTAATTACGACTAAAGACTGTTTTGAATTATTCAATTAAAGGTTCAGTGGGAAACATATATTTAACAATAATGCTCACATTTTTATGCACTTACTTTATGATGCAATCCTCAGTAATCACATCAAATTAAAGTTGTTCAAATAAACGAACATTTCCAGCCCATAGACCATTATTCCAAAACAATATTGATCATCATAAATTAGTCATATCCTCCATGATTGAGTGCGTTTATTAAATAGCATTATACTTTATACAAAATGGGAGGTAACTCATAATAAATATAATGCAAGAATAAGAAAATCTTGAATCACTCTGATTATTCCTCTGGGAGTAATTTGAGCTGCATGCTGTTATTCATTTAATCTTATGACAGGCAACATTAGCAGCGATGACAATCGCGTCAATCAAATAAAGTAACACATTAAAAATTAAGGATGACATACGTAGTAGTGTGCCAGTTAAAAATAAACAGTTTTGCATATTGCCGTTTATTGCGAAGTGCAACTAAATTGGTTTAATTTTCCTCACTAAACTGTCGTTTGTTCATTGACAAAGGCGGAAATTCCTTTACGCTACTATTTGGAGCCAGATGTGACGACATGCGGACTGTGATAAAGGTCTGTCCACCTTATTTTTCCCATAAGAGTGGGTGCAGCCATTTGTATTTTTTTTGTGTCTGGCTTCCGGTCTCATCCACTTATTTTTAGCTGCGCAAAAAGCTTGTTTTGCTGCTTGATATTGCAAACGGGTATGTCTTACCAAATTATTTTAATATATTGTCTTAATTATGAACACACTGGTTTGTAGTGCAAACTGTTTTACCATTTACTGCACTTCGATATTCTTCTCATTATTTCCCTATGGCGGATTATGAACCAGACGTCTAACACATTACCAGAAAACAGCTTACTTCCACATTGAAAAATAAGGTGGATATCACTTCACCACACGATTTCCATTGTTTCAAAGGTCCTTACAGCCTAAAACAGCAAAATAACCAAAACCCACAACGACACTGGACAAATAAATAAATACAGTAAACAATAGGATAAAAACGCCAGGTTATTTTCATGATTTTGCCACAAAATTCTGTTTTATTATGTACGGAAAGCACATACTCTATTTGTCCCACTCTCTCTCCCTTACAGGCGCACACACATACAGTTTACACACACGTTAACATACGTGCCAATGTTTTTAGCGCTGCTCTGACAATTAACAACTTAAAAACTACATGACATTTCTCACAAGCAAGGGAACAGCAGTGTTGTTCCTGAATAAAAATGGTTAGTAGAGATGCTTCTGAGAGACGCACAGACTCCACAAGAGGTAATTCACAAGCTCTCTCTCTGCCTGTCTGTCTGAACTTCATTATTAACTGCATCAGTCTGCTATCAATGGCTCAAGTGTCATTACAAGGTGTACAATTTTGGAATTAGCAATGGAGGCAGTGGATGAGATGCGTAATAAATTAATCATACTCACAATAGTGTTTTAAGGACAAAAACTGGACGAATGCCTTGAAATATATCATCTGATTGATGTCTTGAGGCATACGGTAACCATAGTATAAGCAGAATAATTGACTTTGTCCAATTTCATCCGTTTAATTCTTCGGAAATAATGCACACCCATGCATTATAATAAACCATTATTTTCTAAGAATTCAACTGTGCGTCGTCAATTATTCCTTGCGTAATGAATTATAAGTGACGCCATCTGGCATTATGTTGCATCATTCACCTTTAATTTTGAGGCCACGCCATTCTCCTCATCAAAGAAAGTCTTCTCATGCAGGAAATCAGACGTTTTCTCATGCTAAGAGCTAAGCAGATGTGTGTGTGAGAAAATAACATATATGGTGTGAAAAAAAAACTGTATCTTTTATAGTTATGTTCTTTTATAAGTTGTTTAAGTGAAATCAACCTGATGGAGAATCTTTACCATTCAAGCGCTGTATGTCAAGCAAAATAAATGGTTATTTTAACTTTTTACTATACTTTCACTTCTCTTTAAACCCATTTAAATAATAGAACCCATACTGCCAGTGGAGCCATATTTTTAACACCAAAATAATATTGTAAACATTTTTTTGTTCTTACATTTGCATTTATAGCAGATCTCCATTGCAAATTTAAAATCATAACACCAAATCTGTTTGTGTTCAATTATATTTAAGTCTGTATTAAAGGACACCTTCTTGTATAATAATATTTTTAACTACCAGGGAGATATCCAGTGTAGATGAGCATAAAAAAAGTACTGTAGATGAAGGATGGCTTTCTGTCTCTGCTTGCTGATTTCTGGAGATGTTGGCTCTGAAAGTAAGTACTGTCTACCACTTGTTTTTCAGAACTACTCATTCTGAGGTTACATAGTTTCTACGAACCTCATGAATGAATCATAAAATCATGAACAAATCAGTTGGTTTTAACAAATTCATTTTGTCTCCATATTCAAAATGTTATATTTAAAACATTAATTTCATAATTAATTGTAATTGGAGCATAAATGCATTCATTACATCTGAGCTGCATTAAACAGTCTGTAAATACATCTAAATGCCACTTCAGATGCAAATTAGAGAGGACAAGGTTAAGGGCATGAGGGAACAGTCTCACCTGAACCTTGAGAATTTCAGTACTAAATGCAAATTATAAAGGTTTAAATATATATTGATCTATATCTGTAACTATTTGCATATAGTGCTTTTTAAATGGAAAAATCCATTATTACCATCAAGTTTCCATTTACATAGTGGACTTTATTTTTCACAAAATCACAAAGTCAAGTACATTTGAAGTATTTATTTTAGCATTTATGTCAATAAATCCAAGATTTAACAAGAAGTAATAAAACATTTAACTTGTCATTTGAAACTTTCCTTGCTTTTAAATCCAGATTATTATCCAAAATCCAATTATTGCAATTTAAAAAGATTGAAAAAAAAAATAAAATAATAAGATGTTGCATATATAAACATAGCACAATGTTTTATGCAAGAATGAAACTATCCAGATCTACAAACAGAACAAAAAATGATGAAAACATTGCATGTGAGAGTACATTGCCAAACTTGTCTAAAAAGTAGATGGGATGTAACTTTGGATAGATAACTATAGATCATGTATTTTATCTGAAAAGTAAAAGTTGTTGAGGAGATATACTCCAATCAAAATGATTCCCACAACAACGCTGACATGGTTCAGGATGAGCGCAGTTTGAGAGTTACTCTCTGCTTCGCTCCTCTGTCTGGCAGCATTAGCAGTGCGAGTCTGTGAAAGTAAAAATAACATCACAAATGTCATCTTGAGACCTCATAATGTGCCAGTACTGTGGTTTCCCACGCACCTGACCTGATGCACTTACAAGAAACATTTGTCTGAGTTTCAGTGGAACTGAAGAACCTGCTTGCATGCATTTAACCTACGTTTTTTCCACAGTCATGTTCTCTGAAAGGGTCAAAATGTGGCCTATGACATAACATTCATTTTATTATTTATTTTAATAGTATGTGCAAACAAAATCAGGTATTTTGAGGTCAGTTGCTAAAAAGCTCTATAAACCAAGGAAAAAAAAAAAGTAAAATAATAATAATAATAATAAACTGATATGCAATAATTTAAAACATCTGAAAAAAAAAAAAAAGAATTACAAGCACATTATAACAAAATAAATAAAACGAAGAATATACTTGTACTTGTTAGAAGAAAATGCTTTTTCAGTCTTTATACTCCAAATACTCATATATACTCAAATACTCAATTGTGTTACTTGCAATTTCTTTGTAGGTAGTCGTGAAATTTATTGGCAACTTTTTGAGTGAAAACAGTTTCTACACTATAGTGAAAATCAGGTGACAGATTCATCAACTCGCATATTTCACTGCATTGAATTCCAATCAGACACTAATTATGCATGCCCCTCAAAAATAAAAACGATGTAATAATGTGTTTATACAGTATATGTGAACTGTTTTTAGTCATTGTGTTATTATACTGAACTTGAGCAGTAAATCAGCATATTAAAATGATTTCTAAAGGTGCATGTGACACTGAAGACTGGAGTGTTGATAAAGGAATAAATTACATTTTAAAACATATTGTAATAATACTTCACAATATTTTTGCTGTTACTGCATTTTTACTCAAATAAATGCAGTCTTCGTGGGTATAAGGGACTTCTTTCAAAAACATTAAACAATTTTACCGACCGCAAAATAATTTGAACCTACGTCTATGTGAACATGTTTGCATAATGTGCACAACCTTAAAACTACAGGAAAAATACAATCAAAGCTAAATAAATGAATACTTACAGCTCTAGAGTAATTAAGAGCGCATAATCCCAGAAGGAAGCAGCAGCACAGCGTGGTAAATATGGAGTAACTCATGTAATCCGGCACAGGCTCAGCTGGTGGATGGTGCCTCATGTTCGCAGAGGGTTGAACAAAGACTACAGCCTGATTCTGGACCTGGGGATGGAGCTGGATGCTCTCGGGATGGACTGAATAAGGACTTCCATCATTACCACTCTGAGGATATAGTGGAGATGAAGTCTGCTCCATGCCTGATCACTTCCACCCTACTTCTTTAGGTACAGTTCTTTACTTTTCAGAGCAAATATTGTGAGACTTTTCTCCGTACCTTGGTCTTTTATAGTGAACTGTTGGAATGGCAATGGGCTGCGGTAAAGGAGAAGTGGCCTAGTTTTAGTTTAACCACACAGTACTACCACCCTCTGGATGAAAATTTTATAGTTCCAACGGTTCACAATTAATTGTGCAATTTATACCCCATTTTCAATAGCAGCTCTTAACTGGTTCTGCTTTAGGATTTCACATTTAACATTTACATTGGAAGTGGTGACCAACTGACTGTTCTTTGCAAAAAATGTTTTATCTCTTCAAGCTAATTTCTTTGGAAAGTTCACAATATCCTTCATTTTTTATCTACATGAGTTAAGCAAGTAAAAGTTAATTAGTAATTAGTTAATTAAATGAATGACATTTTTAATGCAATAAATTCACAGATTCTTTATACTGACACATATACAAATGGTGGGTGGACGTGTGTCCCTGTAGGGGGGTCTGGGGGCATGCCCCTCTTTCCTCCTTTTCAAAATACAAATATCAAGGAAGAAATTTTATGCAGTGTTTTTTAAAATCAAATTTAAGGTTTTTTGTTGCTTTTTTAAAGACCTGCAGAAATAGAATTAATATGGAATAAGCAAGATATCTAGTAATATATTAAACTGATTTCCTGATTTACAGCTCAAATAATGTTCATTATCAAAAACAGTAACGTGTAAAAATTGTAACAACCTTATTTTTATATGATGAAATTATTAATAATAATTATTCACCTCAATACCATGGTATAAAAATGAACTACATGGCTTCTAGGTATTTTTATGAAGAACAGTGGTCTTAGCATAAATGCACAAATGCTATTAATCAGAAAAAAAAAAAAAAATTTATTCCATTACTCCTTTAATAGATTTAATACATGTCTACATAATAATATAACAGTTCGATATGCCCCACAATTCTGACGCAATACAGTGCAGTCAGTGTTACAGTAAAAATAATCCATATTAAATGATTCTGACTATTGTTGCACACCAGGGGCGTTTCTAGGATTTGAAAGCATCAGAGGCTGGTGGCAAAACATCAGGGGCTAGTAGTGGTGGATGGGAGCTCACATCATAATTACGTAAGATTTTGTTAGACACAAGTGGGTGAACCTGGATCCTTCTAGGGAGGTCTGGGGGGCATGCCCCCCAGGAGAAAACTGAATATATTTTAAAGTTAAATTCATTAATCTGGTGCACTTTGAGAGTTCAAAAATAAGAGCTATAAGTTAACCCATGTTTAGTGTGCAAATTGAACAAAGAAAAATGTTGATGACTTGACTCTTGACCTCTTCTGATACTCTGAAAACATTTGATCATGAACTTATCGTGTGAGCAAAGTCATATTGTGCTTTCGATTTTAGTTCATTTGACAGATACTTTGCCAAAGCAGTGGCACAAAACAACATTGTTACACTATGAAAAAATAGTAAATAGTAATCACTGCAAATAGCTGTTACGACAGCGGTCTCTGTGGCTCCCTCTAACCGCCGTCAGCGGGAACCGTCTCCGGACTATTGACTCACTACATTTCCCATAACCCCGTACCTGGGATCCCCCGCTTCCGGTTCCGGTTCACCCGGGTTCACTTCCCCTCTGGCGGCCATTTTAGGACCGTCAGTTTGGCGGGTTCTCTCGCGAAGTATTGTTTAGTTTGTCTAGCAATTCCGAGCGTTTTCCCTTGTTTTTCTGATTGCCTGTTACCGACTGGACTGTTTGTTATCGTGTTTGATTCTTGCTGCCTGCCCCGACCTACTGCCTGGATTTACGGTTATTCTTGGATTACCTTTGTTGTTCCCGTTTGCTGGCTTTTGAACTCTGCCTGGTGTACCACTCTCATTGTTCATTAAAGATGTCGCACATGGATCTAACGTCTCCGGATCTGTCACTAGACCCGTCACAGAATACTTCGCCGCCTCAGGATCCAGCGACTTCTCCGACAACGTCATCCGTGAACCCCACGGCGGTACAACAGATCGCTACGGAATTGTCCGCTCAAGCCTCAACGTTGCAAATACACCAACAACAGCTGGACCGTCTGACCGACCTGACAGGACAGCTCGTGCAAGCGTTGCAGGGACTCCAGCTGATTCCGCCAGCGTCCTCACCACCAGCGCCCCCAACATCACCTCCGACGGCACCACCGGCCGCCGCCAGCCCTCGCCTGGCGTTTCCCGAGAAATTCGACGGGTCCCCCACGAAATGTAAGGGCTTCCTTCTCCAATGCTCCCTCTTCGTTGGTCAACAGCCACATCTCTACCCCACCGACGAGAGTAAAATCGCGTTTGTGTGTTCGCTGCTCATAGGAAGAGCACTGGAGTGGGCCACGGCGGTGTGGCGCTTAGACCAGCCTACCTTCCCTTCGTTCTCCGCTTTCCTGCAACGCTTCAAGGAGGTCTTTCAGCCGTGCACGGAGGATGGAGAGGCGGGGGAGCAGATCCTGACGCTGCGACAGGGCCGGAGAACCGCAGCAGATTACGCCCTGAGTTTCCGAACCCTCGCGGCCCAGAGCGGCTGGAACGATGGCCCTTTGAAGCTGCACTATCGAAGGGGACTCAATCCGGATCTGCAGGTGGAGTTGGCGTGTCGGGACGAGGGTCTCTCCTGTGAACAGTACATCGATCTCTCGATCAGGGTGGATAACGTCATGCGGGCTCGCAGGCCTGGTAGGCTGCTCGTACCCATCCCGCAGGCTGCGCCCGTTGCCGAGGCGGCGCCCGAACCTATGCAGATTGGCGCAACAAAGCTATCACTGGAGGAGAGAGAGAGGCGTCTCCGCGGTAATCTCTGCTTGTATTGCGGACAACCAGGACACATCCGAGCCAACTGCCCCACGCGCCCGCCACGCCAGCCAGCCTCGGTGAGTACGGAGGAACTTTCTCTCAAACGTTGTGAGATACCAGTCATGCTGAGGGCGGGGAATGTTACTCTCAAGACCACTGCTTTGATTGACTCTGGGGCTGCGGGTAATTTCATTGATGCTGCTTTCGTCACTGCTAATCGAATCCCTGTCTCCTCTTGTTCCTCACATGTCACAGTGGCCGCCCTCGACGGGCGACCGCTAGGCTCCGGCAAGATCCACCACACCACTCAGGACCTCACCCTCCAGATCGGACCCCACCATCATGAAATAATTCGGTTCTTCGTCATCACATCACCTCACTCACCCGTCATATTAGGATACCCTTGGCTCGACCGTCATGGCCCTACCATCACCTGGGCGGATCGCTCCATCTCCAATTGGTCACCCTACTGCACGGAACACTGTCTCCAGCCTGAGACGTCACCTCAACCATCCCGAAGAACCGTTCCCCTCGAGTATCAGGATCTTCTCGAGGCCTTCAGCCGCATCAAGGCCACGCAGTTACCTCCCCATCGGCCTGGGGACTGCGCCATCGACCTGATCCCCGGAACTACTCCACCTAGGGGGCGCATCTTCCCATTGTCTCAGGCGGAAACAGCAGCCATGAACACCTACATTCAGGAGGAACTAGTCAAGGGCTTCATAAGACCTTCTACCTCACCCGCCTCGGCGGGCTTCTTCTTTGTCAAGAAGAAGGACGGGGGTCTCCGTCCGTGCATCGATTATCGAGGTCTCAACGATATCACCATCAAATATAGATACCCACTCCCGCTCGTCCCCGCCTCCCTTGAACAGTTACGCAAGGCCAAGGTTTTCACAAAGCTGGACCTGCGATCCGCTTACAACCTCATTCGTATTCGTGCGGGGGATGAGTGGAAGACCGCCTTCTCCACAACCTCAGGCCACTATGAATATACGGTGATGCCCTTCGGGCTAGCCAACAGTCCGTCGTTCTTCCAGGCTTTCGTTAATGAGGTGTTCAGAGACATGCTAAACCGCTGGGTGATCATCTACATAGACGACATCCTCATTTTTTCCAACAACTACTCGGAACATGTCACTCACGTCCGGGCGGTGCTGCAGCGTCTCATTTCTCATCAGCTCTACGCAAAGGAGGAGAAGTGCGAGTTCCACTTGGAAAAGATCTCCTTTCTCGGCTATGTCATCAGCCCCGAGGGGGTTTCTATGGACGAACGGAAGGTGAACGCGGTACTGAACTGGCCTCGCCCTGCCACGCTCAAGGAACTCCAACGCTTCCTGGGGTTCTCGAACTTCTACCGGCGTTTCATTCGCCATTTCAGTACCGTAGCAGCCCCACTCACGGCCATGGTAAAAAAGGGAACCACACGTCTCACCTGGTCCGAACCGGCACTCCAGGCCTTCAACGACCTCCGTCAGAGGTTCACCTCAGCACCCATTCTCCATCATCCGGACCCCGAAAGGCCTTTCCTCGTGGAGGTGGACGCCTCTAGCACGGGTGTTGGAGCTGTGCTCTCCCAGCGTCAAGGAGAACCTCCGAAAATGTTCCCCTGCGCCTATTTTTCGCACAAGTTGAGTCCAGCCGAGAGAAATTATGATGTGGGCAATCGTGAGCTTCTGGCAATCAAGCTGGCCCTCGAGGAGTGGCGGCACTGGCTAGAGGGCGCTAAGCACCCCTTCACGGTGCTAACCGACCATAAGAACTTAGAATACCTCCGCTCGGCCAGGCTGCTCAACCACCGCCAGGCTCGGTGGGCTCTGTTCTTCTCACGTTTCAACTTTCAAGTTACTTATCGTCCCGGCTCCTTGAACACCAAAGCAGACGCGCTCTCCCGACAGCAAGAGCCCGACCAGCCAGTCAAATCGTCGGAGACCATCCTACCCCCCACCGTTCTCGTCGCACCGGTAACCTGGGATATCATGAGTGAGATAACAGAGGCCCAGGCTCTGGACCCTACACCAGCCGATTGTCCAGGCCACCTCGTTTATGTTCCACGCACCCTTCGACCCCGGATCCTTACGGAGGTGCATACTACCCCCAGCTCAGGTCACCCAGGGATCGAGGCCACACTACAGCTGCTGTCCAACAAGTTCTGGTGGCCCACTCAACGTGCAGACACCGTAGAGTTCATCAGGAGATGCACGACTTGCAATGTTTCCAAGGTTCCCCGCCGTCTGCCCGCTGGGCTGCTCCAGCCCTTGCCCGTACCGCAACGCCCCTGGTCACACATCGCTGTGGACTTTATCACGGATCTGCCTCCCTCCAACGGTTACACCGCCATCCTCTCTGTTATTGACCGGTTCTCCAAAGGCTGCCGACTCATTCCCCTCGCTAAACTCCCCACCGCCATGGAAACAGCAGAAATTCTCTGTAACTGGGTGTTTAGACTCTACGGCCTGCCAGAGGACATAGTATCGGACCGGGGACCTCAGTTCTCTTCTCGTCTCTGGGCCTGCTTCTTCCGCTTCCTAGGAGTTAACGTGAGCCTCACCTCGGGCTACCACCCTCAGGCCAATGGCCAGGTCGAGAGGTTGAACCAGGAGTTGACTCGCTTCCTCCGTTCGTACTGCCATGACCAACAGGAGGACTGGAGCCGCTACCTCTTCTGGGCCGAATATGCCCAGAACTCACTACTCAAACCTGCCACTCAACTCACCCCGTTCCAATGTATCCTGGGCTACCAGCCGCCACTCTTCCCCTGGTCCGGCGAACCCGCAGATCTACCAGCAGTCAACTCCTGGTTCCAGCACAGCGAGCAGACGTGGGATCTCGCCCATGTTCATCTACAAAGAGCCGTCCGCCGTACCCAGACCCAGGCCAACCGCAGGCGTCGGCCTAACCCCCCTTACGAACCGGGCCAATGGGTATGGCTATCTACCCGAGACCTACGTCTCCGCCTTCCCTGCAAGAAACTAAGTCCCAGGTACGTGGGTCCCTTCAAAATAACTAAACAAATTACACCCGTATCATTCAGATTAGACCTACCTCCTGAGTATCGTATCTCACCCACTTTCCATGTCTCTCTGTTGAAGCCTGCTGACGAGCCGGGAGGAGCGGAGGACCTAGACGAGACCGCACCACAGGGACCTCCCCCCATAATCATCGACGGCGAGGAGGCCTATCAGGTCAACGCAATCTTGGACTCCCGACGCCGCAGAGGTCACCTCCAGTATCTGGTAGACTGGGAGGGCTTCGGCCCCGAAGAGAGGTCCTGGGTCGCGGCCGAGGATATCCTCGACCCCTCTCTCACACTCGACTTCCACTCGGCGCACCCGGACCGACCTGCTCCCCGTAGGAGGGGTAGACCCCGGCGTCGGGCACCTCCTCGCGCCAGGAGTCGCTCGCAGGGGGGGGGCTCTGTTACGACAGCGGTCTCTGTGGCTCCCTCTAACCGCCGTCAGCGGGAACCATCTCCGGACTATTGACTCACTACATTTCCCATAACCCCGTACCTGGGATCCCCCGCTTCCGGTTCCGGTTCACCCGGGTTCACTTCCCCTCTGGCGGCCATTTTAGGACCGTCAGTTTGGCGGGTTCTCTCGCGAAGTATTGTTTAGTTTGTCTAGCAATTCCGAGCGTTTTCCCTTGTTTTTCTGATTGCCTGTTACCGACTGGACTGTTTGTTATCGTGTTTGATTCTTGCTGCCTGCCCCGACCTACTGCCTGGATTTACGGTTATTCTTGGATTACCTTTGTTGTTCCCGTTTGCTGGCTTTTGAACTCTGCCTGGTGTACCACTCTCATTGTTCATTAAAGATGTCGCACATGGATCTAACGTCTCCGGATCTGTCACTAGACCCGTCACAATAGCAAACATATCAAAGTATTATCACAAAATTATAACTTTACAAAAATATATTACACAAATAAATGAATACATTTAAAAATATATATTTGCATGCAAAAATAGGGCCCCATTTTTTTTTTTTTTCAAATTCCATTTTATTTATTTTTTTCTAAATTCGTTTTTTTTTTCTGTTTTAATTTTTCTGGACTCCTTTTTAATGGGTATATTTAATTGTGTTAATCAAAAAACATGCCTAATTAATTAAAACAATGAAACTTATACAATTTAACGTCAATTTATCAAAAGTTAAGTTATGTTTAGGGCCCTATGAAGTGTTTTATTTTTTCTCACCTTATATTTTATTGTTACCAAATTTGTTTTAGCATGTCTATTTATTTAAATGCATAAAACAGCTTTTATTTATTTCTACAACAGCCTTATGAAATGATCTGTTGTGTATTTAAATTTTCTGGTTATGAAATAAAGGCATAAAATATTAATTTATCTTTTATTTCATGAAAATTAAATTTTATTTTTGGCAAATAAAGGGGATGCACTAATAAAATTTAAAAGATGGAAGAAATATTGTGTAGCAAAGTTTTATTAATTTTTCAGCAGTAGAAGTAGTAGTAGTACTGTAGGTACATACGTTCGACTGAATGATAGTAATGTATTTCTGCCACAATGTCTATACAAGCTAAACCGAACTTTTATTTTGACGGGTTTCCGTAAAATACCTTTACATTTCTGTGAGTATATAACCCTGGTTTACTCGAATGAACCAGTGAACTGCTCACGAAGTACTCTCAGAGCAGTTCTGGAGATGTTGTTCATGCATTTTTATGGCAGACGCTGAAATCACAGAGAGTGTCACGCGCGCTTGTGTGTAGTAAAGGAAACCGCGCCTGCGTCTGCACCATTCATTCATAAAGAGACACGCAGAACAGGCAGGATTCATATTTTAAATGGTATTTTGCGGCGTAATATTTACAGATAGTAGCCCACTTCGCGATTTGTTTAAAGTGTAACGGCCGACCTATGATTAATTCATTCAAACTATGACAAATTCCGTGAATTCCTCGGAAATCATACGGCGACAAAACATTCGGGGCTAAAGAAAAATCTTTCGGGGCTCGAGCCCCGAATGATTAGCCCTAACGACGCCCCTGGTTCGAATTGAGGGGGGGGCTTGGGAGGGGGGGCTTGGGAGGGGGGGTCCCGGACCTCCCATAAGCATTAAGGACCCCCCCATAACACCCCAAAAATATAGGGGGTTCCTTGGTTTTTCAATAAAAATATAATACTTAAAACATAAACTAGTGAAAATGAAATGAAAAGATTCGATTGCTGTATTACATCTAGACCTGCTCACGTTAAATCCTATTTTATTTTTACGCATTTTTACATTGCGCATTATAACCAATCACACACGACTCTGTTGAGTTTAGAATGCAGTGGCCAGTCAGAGGCGTTCAGAACAGTCATTGCTGAAACCTGGAGTTTTCAGATTGAACTCGCAAATTTCCCTCATCATAAGCAGCAAAGTGCAGATGTACGAAATATGTAAGTTGGAGATTTATTTATCATACAGTGTGTGGACAGCTTTATTGATTATAAGAGGAGTTATGAGTGCTTAAACACTGACTGACTGTGCTCATTTAGAATTCACTGCCTGATTCAGTTTAATAAAATGCATTTTTCCAAAATTCAGGATATGGGGGCAGAAAATGTATATTTACATAATTTCATATAGTTAATCAATATCACACGAAGAGTGCCTTTTTTTTTTGTGCAAAATTCACAAATATGATATTGATTTTATACTTTTTATAACAGATCAATAAACTAGAAGTTAATATTAAGTGACTTACGTTTTAGACACCCTATTGTCTATTTTTGCTCTATTTCGCCAACAAAAATCATTCCAAACACAGCCCCTGCACTCTTTTGCGTCTCTAAACAACATGACGGTGTTTCGTTCCTGAATGAATGAATTAACTGTTTAAATGATTCGGTTCAATCGCAATGACTTACTTATTAACTGTGACTTACTGACACTTATTGGCGGTTGTAATTCCACAATTAAAGTACCTTTTCATTTTTTTTTAAATAATTTTAAATATCAGCGTTTAACGTTTTAGGATTAAAATATTAAAACATTTTTCATGCATTTGTAACTGCAGGTTAAATGCATTCATGTCCTGCATTAAACAGTGGGTAAATGATTTTATTTGTGTGGGTGTGTCTGGTTAGGAGGACCCCCCAAGAGCTTTGACACAATTGGAACAAACATAGGTATCACTTCTAGAGAAAGGAAATAAATGAGAGGCAGGACTAACCCATAACCACACAATCCTAAAACAACACAAATATACCAGTATTGTAGTGTCAGTAGAAAAAAAGGACTAAGCCACCATACATTATGGTGTAGAAACGTCACACTAAACCATAATATAATATAATTAAACTCAAATATAATAGAAATATCAACATATATATATCAACATACTTTTATTTTTATTTTTTTGTGCAGTGGCACGGTTACATTAAAACCATAAATAAAATATCAGTGTTTTAATAAAACGTCTCAGGTTACGTATGTAACCCTGGTTCCCTGAGAAGGGAACGAGACACTGCGTCCTCTAGGGGGCGCTAGGGGGAACGCTGTCTGCGTGACCCGTGTCTGAAGTCTAAATACAAAAACATCAACAGAGTTGGCCGGCGACAGCCTATGACGTCACTTCCGGCGCGACTCGTCGCTGCCGGTGCGTCACTACCGGCGTGACCACAGTATAAAAGGACGCCGGTAGAGCAGAATGGTCACTTCTTCGTCTGAAGCTCACATCCTGAAGCATGGCCCCGAGCCTAGAGGACACAGTGTCTCGTTCCCTTCTCAGGGAACCAGGGTTACATACGTAACCTGAGACGTTCCCTTTCGAGGAACTCAAACTGCGTCCTCTAGGGGGCGCTAGGGGGAACGGTTATACCCACGCTGCCATGCTGAGGGGAGTGCCTGACTTCGGAGAGACAGGCACTAAGTACCAACTCCCTAGGCCTTAAGGGAGTCGCCCCTGGGATAAAGTGACGGCTGTCAATGACATATCCCCTACGGCCAGAGCTTAGGCTGCATACCCAAACTTACCTGTAGGGGCGGATACCGGCCCAGGGTAGAGCCCAAGCTTGGAAACCAAAGTATTCCTTTAAGGGGATACGGCCAGAAGCCTAGGATACCCAGGTTGGCCTGTCACACAGGAGCTACTGCAGCCCTGCACGACTCCCTCAGAAGTCGTAACACAGAACGCAAGTGGTAACTCCCTGCTCAACCCGGTTGAGCGAGAATAAAATGCGCACTGGAACTAGGGCGTGTAATACCGTTCTTTTAGCCTGGCAGAAGCTCTGGAGAGGGACCCGAGACAACCGGGTTTTAGACCATCTCGAGAAAGGGTACGGGCAATAGCGCGTGAATCCCTACCATAAAGGATTTTAGAATGGACGCAGAACACCGGTGCCTTCCATACCACAGCGTGGATTTTAGAAAAGTGCCCAAAGGTTAACGTGTGCACTTACCATATACATGGATTTGAGAAAGCGCCCAAAGGTACGTGTGGGCCTTACCATAAAAATGGATTTTAGACGTACCGTTGAGAAACGGTGGAATAAGACGACCCTCAGGGTGAGGGGAGCACTGCCGGCTTTACAAGGCTCTAAGGGGAAGGCAGTAAGGGTGCATCTCAGCCACCCAAACAGGCAATGCTCAAAGCAAAACCCTCAAAGAGAGGGGAGCAGAATATGCCAAACAGACAGTAGCCGCAGCTATCTGTCTATTAAACTGCCATAGAGCCGATACACTCAAGGAAGGCAGTGTATCGGGACAGGCTTCTACCCCCGACACAGGAGGAGCCACTGATCCCCCCAGGGGGGACGAGCTCAGAGACCCTTTCCGTAGAGAGGGGAGCATCAATCGCGCCCTGTACAGGAGCCTTAGATGAGATCTGATCCCGGCGATCAGTTCCATTGGCCTAAGGGGGGGGGGGCAGTAAGGGCGAACCTTAGTTGGCCGATAGGGCAGTGCTCAAGCAAACCCTCGAAGGGAGGGGAGCGTTCTGCACCAAGCAGACAGCGGCCGCAGCCAGCTGTCTAATAATACTGCCAAAGACCTGATACATCAAACCACAAAGTGGCGTATCAGAACAGGCTTCTACTCCCGAAAGACGGGAGGGACGCCTGATTCCCCCCCCCCAGGGGGGGACGAGCTCTAGCAAACCCTTCCCGCAGAAAGCGGAGCCTCGTCGCACCCTGCCCAGGAAAAGATGCACGGACCAGATATGACGGGGAGCCACCTCTATAAAGCTGCACAGAAAGCAGTAACATCTCCAGCCCTCAGGCTGTTCTGTGGGTAACCTCTCGAGGGGCATAAGCCCTTCCCACCCCACGCAGACCTATGCTTACCACCTCACCCGCAGAACCTTGGGAGCAAGGGCCGAGAACATAACAAAAGACTCCTCGGAGCACTCGTAAAATGGTGAAACATAGCGTGACCAAGCCCGCTCCTCGGAGGGGCGACCCGCTAGATCACCACATTGCGAGGGAACAGGTCTGTGTAAAAGGCAGAAAGCCCAGCAGCAGAAGGCCCCTCAGGGCAGGACGCAAATAGAGGGTCTCAACCAGGTGACCTCAGGTCCATGTGTCTATCCCAAGCGACCAGGAGCTCCCTGCGAAAAAGATTTCCGAAGAGCTTACCTGGAGGTAGGGCCGTAACCCTAGTTGTAGTGCTGTAGTGAGGACCTGAAAGCCAAAAGTGGCCATGATGTCTTCATGATGAAGGCAGATTCAGGACAAGCAGGCCACAACCATAGTCAAAGACCAGAGGGGGGTGCTCGAAGAGGACCTGCTTAAAAAACAGAGAACAGAAAACACAAGAGACAGGTCCGAACATACAGCAAAAGGAGACTAGACACATGATAAAGGATCATACTCACCCATCCGAGCCCTGTAAAGGAGGCCTAGGAAGAGATACGGATGAGATATGACTGGGAGTCACCTCTATAAGACTGCACAGAGAGCAGTAGCATCCCCAGCCCTAGGGCTATGTTTCAGGTATTCTCTTAAGGAGGCATAAACCATTCTCACCCCACACAGACCTGTGCTTACCATCTCAATGGAAAGCATAGGGCCCCGCTCTATCAAGGCCCGCAGAACCTCGAGAACAAGGGCCACCATGTAGCCAAAAGGCTCCTTGGAGCACCAGAGTTTCCGCAGAAACGACTCTGATTCGTAAGATGGCGAAACATAGCGTGATCAAACCCACTCCTTGGAGGGGCGACTCGCTAGATCACCAAATGGCATGAGAATAGGTCTGTATGAAAAAGGGTGGAAATCCAGAAACAGAAGGCCCTTCAGGGCGGGATGCAGATAGAGGGTCTCAGCCAGGTGGCCTAGGTCCATGTGTCTATTCAAGCATGTCCAGGAGCTTCCTGCGAGAAAGATTTCCGAAGAGCTTACCTGAAGGTAGGACCATAGCCCTAGATGCAGTGCTGTAGTGGGGACCTGAAAGTTTCCCAATCGATATGCCGAAGGCAGATCCAGGCAAGCAAACCATAACCATGGTCAAAGACCAGAGGGGGGTGCTCGAAGAGGACCTACCAAAGGAAACGCACAAGACAGGTCCCAGAAATACAGCATGGTTAGACACATAATAAGGGATCGTACTCACCCACCGTGGTTCCCACGCCTGACTCCAGTTACCCGAAAGACCTTCTTGAGAAACTGCCAGACCATCATAGTGGGTCACCTACTTATAACCCTAACAGGGGAGATAACACCATCTAGGCAGGGGCTCAGGGAGACCACTGCTTAAAAACCCTATAAGGGGAGCAATCGCAGAGTTAACAGAAAAGGGATATCAACCACGATTGACCTGACCACAAAGAATGGGCTGTCTACCCACATCCCAGGCAGGGGAGACAGCACTTACCTGACTATGAGCTCAAAGAGACCGCTACTTAGGAACCCTAGGAAGGGGAGCGATCACCGAGCTAACACCTGGCTATCCTCAGATAGACAGCTCTATGAAAAGGGACAGGTTAACACACAGCTAGCCTCAGATAGCTGCACTTAACCACATAAATAAAACAAAAAAGCTATAACCATCCTCAGATGGCTATACTATCCTCTTCATTTTCTGTCCATACCCTCGAGTATGGCAGAAAATTAACACCACAATCGCAACGCGCAGCATATGTTCAACCCCCTGGGGAGCTGAACACGCTCCGCCCACGCGCCAGACTCCCACGGGAATCAGGCGGAACGGAGCCGCCGCCGCGAATGCGTTGTTAATGCCCGAGAGGCCAGCACACTCATGCAAATTCGGGTATAGAGAAGACTCACCTCCCTCCTTTGCGAATGTATCGCGATGAGCACATCCAGTTTCCTCGCGAGCTGGATGTGCTGCTCCCGACCGCACACACACAGCTCGTGAGCTTCGTGCAAGCGGCTACGAGAGTTCGCTTAATCCTCACCATATAAGGACCATATGATAGGTGCGGGTATCAGAGCATGCTTGTTTCTCGCAAGAGACAAGCAAAGAGCGCAATAAACTCCACGGGAGCAAAGAGCGCTTGCTCCTTACCACGCATCGTCATACGCGAGCCGTAATAAAACATTTGGTGAGAAACATACACTCAATTTGAGCTTTGCTTACAGACAAAAGGTCAGTGAAGACGAAGAAGAGACCATCCTGCTCTACCGGCGTCCTTTTATACTGTGGTCACGCCGGTAGTGACGCACCGGCAGCGACGAGTCGCGCCGGAAGTGACGTCATAGGCTGTCGCCGGCCAACTCTGTTGATGTTTTTGTATTTAGACTTCAGACACGGGTCACGCAGACGGCGTTCCCCCTAGCGCCCCCTAGAGGACGCAGTTCGAGTTCCTCGAAAGGGAACCCATAAACGTAATCACTTTTCTCAGGCTAAAGGAAGCCTGTTCACGCTGTCTCAACCTGCACCCGTGAAAAAACCCACAGGAGAAAACCCACAACACAAGCTTCAAATGAGCAAGGCGCTCTTTGAAAACCATTATTCACCATTGTCATGCAAAAACTCATAAATGGCCACCAGCTCATTAAAGGCAGACCAGCAGTAAATATTCATCAACTCACAAATTATTGCAAATACAGTTGAAAATCACCCTAATAAGAATGAAGTTGCTCATGAGACTTGCTTGCCTAAACATATAAACTTCACCTCCCCCAGTAAGTCATCCTGAGCAGTAGATCAGGCTAATTTAACCCCTGCTAAAGAGTTTTTAAAGAGTTTAAAAAGAGAATTTAAAAGAGTTCAAGCTATTCATTATTAATAGATAGACAGATGGACAACAGTTCCTGTATCTGATTATACATCCACATTATTCACTCCTGTAGAACAATATACTTCTCAGTATCTTAAGTCACAATTAAAATAGTTACTAGCTTTAAATAGACAATGCTTTATTACCCTTGCAAACTTTATGGTAACATTTGATCTTTTGCTGCAGATTGTGGTTTGAGGTTAGAGGTCTGATGTTTCAGAAATAATTGCTTGCGTGAGATACATAGAGACAGACATTGTGACCTCACACAAACATCTTCATAGATCGACAAGCAGAGAAAGAATGTCAGGTTTCATCCATCTACAGCAGGCTACTACTTTGTCACAATCATTTACTTTGGATATCTTAAATATCTACAATTGTGGCTGAAATATAATTTAGCAAACACATTTTATGTTATCATTTTAAGTGTGGAGATCAAATTATTGTCATGCGTTCATTATAGGCCTAATGAGGAATGATTTGACCAAAAACCTTTTAATTTTTAAGTCTTTAATCTTAAATCTTTGAGTTGTTTCTCATTGAATTAAGAGTGCTTTTTCTTCTATAATACAGGTAGGTTGAGTTTATACCTCTTGTTGTAATGGGTAAATATATGCAATGCAGACAAAAGAGATGAGGTTAAAAGATTAAAAAGAAGACTACCTGATATTTCATGTATTTCATCAAAGTAAACGTAAAAACAAATTAGCGCTTGCCAGTTGCATGCTGTAATGGAAATGGTGGTAAAGTTCTTGTCAGCCCTCCAACCCACAACGCACCACCCATTTGCTGGCTATCAGCACAGAAAAAAAAAAAAAACAGAATACATACATCTCTGCAGAGCGCAAGTCAAACTGAAAATTACAATCGAAATCCAGTAATCAGAAGAATGGATCCCAGCCAATCTGTGGCTGTTGTGCAGCCTACAGTTTTTGTGCCCACTGCTCCAGGGGCCAATCCAGTGCCAGATTACTTGGGCTACTCCATCTTCACCATGCTGTGCTGCTGTTATCCTCTGGGCCTTCCTGCGCTGATCTACTCCTGCTCTGTAAGTATTAGTCCTTTTGTAAATCGGCAGCACTGTATTACTGTCAGGAGTAGCATACCACTTAAATTAGTACCAATTCAATACAAACGTTTTGTAAATTATATAAAGATACCAGTCTCTCTGCAGTACAGTTCAACAATTGGTACTCATTATTATTTCTTTAACAATACACTTTCTCTTCACACGATATTGTATTTTATTATTTTATTGTATTTGATTAACTACCTTTACCTGAAAATTGAGTGTTTATTGTTGATGTACTATTTCCTATTTAATACTGTACAGCTGCCTTGTCACAATTCTGTATTGTTAAAGGCGGTATATAAATAAAGGTGACTTGACATGAGGTGACTATTATTAAGTATTACTGTTGACTAGCTACAAAAACAAAAATACTGACTCAAGGGTCAAGGATTTTTTCTACTGGCTCAGTGCTTTGTCAGAAAGAACAAGAATCACTGGACGGCCCATTCGTGAGTTCATTCTTGCCTGCTTCTTGGGGAAATCTTATTAAAACCAAATGATACAGAAGATATTTTGTTAATATCCTACATGTTTGTGCCCCATTCATTGGTAACCATATAAACCTTCACTGTGCTATCTAGATATTTAGCTAAAATAAATGCTATATTCACTGTGTTAAATACACACAAATGTTTCAACACCAGATTTTCTTTCAGTGTGCCACTTCCATCAAATGTAAATGGAACATTTAATGTAGAACTAAGAAAATCCATCCGCAAAGAGTGGACTTCACCCCCTCATTTGAGAACTTCCCTATCTGCCAATGACTAAAAGAAATGAGAACAAAAGTGACTGACATTATATGTTTCACAACTGTTATTACAGACTCTGCTGTAGTACATCTCTCCAACTACTCAGGACAGCGAGAGTTAGCAGAGAGGAACTCCAAAACGGCGCGCACCCTGAATCATGTCGGCCTTGGTGTTGGCATCTGTCTCATTGTGGTGATCATTATCAGCCAGATTGCTAAGAGTAGATAAAAGCTGTTAGAGATCTATCTATCTATCTATCTATCTATCTATCTATAAACTTATCTATCGACCTACCCATATCCTCTCAGATTGTACAGCCTACATAGCCTACATATGTGTAAGGTGTTTTCAAGACACCCATACAATTTATCAACATGTGGATAAAATAACATACAAATAAATTAAAATATGATTTTATTACATTTTAGCAAAAGGATTTTAGCATGGTTTAACCTTTTTTCAAAAGAAAACATTGTATAATGCTACCTGTTTATTTTTTAAGTCATTGTTTTATGACAGCATGTGCTTGCTGGGTGACAACTTGATCTGAGACAGTTTTAGTGCATTCTGAATGTGAAATATCTGCTGTGCCAAGATGACAGTTTATTAAGATTACAGGTTATTAAGTAATTAGGTAATTATGTAGTTTAAGTTTTGAAAAAGTGACTCATATTGATAAATGTGTCCCAGAGATTGTAAATAAAAATTGTAATTGAAGGGGAAGAAGATCATGAATTCATTCTCATTTTTGTACTATTTTTGTTTTCCCTTGAACTCATCAAGTTACATGTTGACTCCACCAGGTGTCGCCTGCAGTCAAGTTTGAGAAGTTACAATTAAAGGCGAAGTCCACTTCCAAAACAACAATTTACAAATAATTTACTCACCCCCTGTCATCTTTCTGTCTTCAGTCGTAAAGAAATTATGGTTTTTGAGGAAAGCACTTCAGAATTTTTCTTCATATAATGGACTCCCGATTTTGAACTTCCGAAATGTAGTTCAAATGCAGCTTTAAAGGACTCTAAACGATTGGTCTTTTTTTTTTTTTGAAAAATAAAAATTTGTATACTTTTTAAGCACAAAAGCTTGCGTAGCACAGGCTCTCGGATGCGCGTCCACGGGTCGTTCTTGCCTGATTCGTTCATTTTGAACGAATCTTTAAAGTGACTCGCGAAGAACGAGTTATCTCAGGGAGTGATTCATTCAGTCGCGCATCTTGGATGACAAGGGGGTGAGTAAATTATTTGTAAATTGTTGTTTTGAAAGTGGATTTCTCCTTTAAGTAAATGAAATAAAAAAGACAATCTATACATGATGTAGGTTGGACTACTGCACCAGCACATGAAGAGTTTCACTTTTACTGCATCGTTTAGTCTATTAAAATACATTTAGAATTCAAGATAAGAGGACAAAAACACTCTTTTATATGCCCTTTATATTTATATCATCTGATATAGTAAATAACACACTAAGAGTGATGTTTTTCTCCAAAGATCGGCACGATTGCAAAAGTGAGATCGATTTAATCATCTTCTGCTGAGATCTAGAGAGATCTGTTAGTGTTTGATGTTCTGTTGAGATTTAAAGGGTTTCTGTTGTCTAAGTTTTGTGTCTGGATGAACTAGAAAGCATTGATGTTATATGAAGACAATATGGGCCTCATTCATGAAACATGAGCATAACTAATTTTTGTGTAAATCGTTCATAAAGTCGTTCTGAGGTAAACTTCTGAATTCATGAAAATGTTCGCATTTGCAAATTAGTGTAAGTTAGTATGACAGAAATGTACACCTGGGGGCAGTTTCATAAAACAAGTTTACCAAATAGGCCAGGCTTATTTCAGTTATATATTTTCAGTTATGTATTTTGAGCTTATTTCACTTATACACACCACACAACCAGTGCTACACTACATGAATTAGCCAGCCCTGCACAAAACTACTGAACACACTGCAACACACAAACAGTGGAGAGCAGCATCACAAAAATAACACACCAAAGAAATGAGTAATCGGCATACTTAAATTAGACCAAAACAACAGTAACCCACAGCTGCCAAATCTCTCTACAAACTGGCACGCTAGATGCAGAGAAAAAACTGTAATAGTAAATCAGTGATACTAAAATAATACAGCTTGGAATTCATAGCCAGGATTTTTCAATAAAGCATGCATTTTGCCAGGCATTCAGCACTCATAAATGACCACCAGCTCAATAAAGGCAGACCAGAAGTAAATATTCATCGTCTCATGTCCCCAAAAATAAGTGCAAATGCAGTTGAAAATCACCCTAAAAAGTGAAAAATCACCTAAGACTTGCTGGGAAGTCTAAACCTCTCCTCCCACAGAAGGTCATATTTTCCATCGGTCTAATTTAACCCCTGCTAAAAAGTGAGAGTTCAAGAAGTTCATTAGATAGACAGATGGACAACAGTTCCTGTATCTGATTCTACATTCACATTATTCACTCCTGTAGAACAACATACTTTTCAGTATCTCAAGTGACCATTTAAATAGTTACTGTTTCCATAAAAATGATGAGGACTGTTTGTTAGTGAGACAGAATATGACACTCCAGAATTCTTATTCTTCTTCTTTATGGAAACTACAGGTGGACATTCTGTTAGGGATTCAATACCAGTGCAAACTGTATGGCAACACTTGATCTCTTGCTGCAGATTGTGGTTTGAGGTTAGAGGTCTGATGTTCCATATGTGCTTGCATGAGATACATAGAGACCATTGTGGCCTCACACCAACATCTTCATCAACAGGCAGAGAATGAATGTCAGGGTTAATGCTTTTGCTGTCATCTACAGTAGGCTATACTTTGTCATGATACAGCCTGAAATAGAATTTAGCAAACAAATTTGTTGTTATTTTACATTTTTAAGTGTGAAGAATAAATCAAATTTATTGTTATGCATTTGTTTGAATGATTTGGCAACAAAACATTTCATTCTTTAAAAGGTTGTTTTTCATTTAATTAAGAGTGCTTTTTCCTATACACTGTAAAAATTAAAAACACAATTTGTTAAATCAGCTTAAAATAATTTGTTACCCTGCTTTCTTAAAATTTTAAGGTCAGTCAACTAAAATAAATTTAGTCAACTTGAAATGTTACGTTGTACTTAGTAACAACTTAGATATTTGTGTTTGCTAAACTTAACAGATGGGTAAGTAACCCGGCTGCCTTAAAATTTTAAGTTGATTCAACTCAAATATCTAAGTTGTCACTTAGTATAATTTAACATTTCAAGTTGAATAAACTTTTTTTGAGTTGACTGAACTTAAAATTTTAAGTCAACCAGGTTACAAATTATTTTAAGTTGACTCAACAAATTGTTTTTTTACAATGTAAATTACAGATAGGTTGAGTTTATAACCCATGCTGACAGGAGAGTTGAGGTTGAAAGATAAAAAGATTGCCTGATATTTCATGTGTTTCATCAGAGTAAACTTAAAAACAAACTGGTGCTTGCAGTTGCATGGTGTAAAGAAAACAGTGGTAAAATTCTTGTCACTTCTCCCCTACAACCCACAGCTCACCTCCCATTTCCTGGCTATCAGCACAGAAAAGAACAAACCAGTGTATAGCAATACATACATCCCTGCAGAGAACAAGACAAAAAGGAAATTACAGTCGAAATCTAATAATCAGAAGAATGGATCCCAGCCAGTCTTTCAATCAGCCTCCATCCTACGATTCATCTGAGAATTCAAAAATGCCTGAAACAGCACCACCAGCATACCAGCCAAATCCTGCTGGATATCCTCCCTCCTTTCCAAACCAGCCAGTCCCCCAGGGCCCCTATGCCCAGGGGCCATGTCCAGCACAGACTGTGGTCAATGTGCAGCCTGCAGTTTTTGTGATGAGCGCTCAACAAGCCAGTCCAGAACCAGATTACATGTGCTGCTCCATCTTCGTCATGCTGTGCTGCTGTTGTCCTCTGGGCCTTGCTGCGCTGATTTACTCCTGCTCTGTAAGTATATCAGTCCATGTGTTAGAACAGCTACACCGTTGTCAACACTTAAACAAACTGTTGGTATTGTGGGTGGGAAAAGTAAGATTTTCATGATGTGTCACCTTTAAGCCGAAAACAAAGAAAGCACTAGTTTAATCAAATGTTAATGCAGCCTACCTTAATGTTTTTTGCTGACACATTCGTGATCGTTACTTCGGTGTGCTGTGGCAAGCTTTATGTGTAGGCTTGAACGCTTATGAGGTTATGTACACTCTAAAAAATGCTGGGTAAAAAACACCCCAACTTAAGTTATTTGGCAACCCAGCGCTGGAAAAATATTGGACAGAACACATGCTGGGTTATTTTGACTCAGCTGGTTGGGTTAAATGTTTTTACCAAGCATGCTGGGTTATTTTATTTAAGTCAACTATTGTTTAAAAATTATTATATTACTGGTTTAAAATGGACTGGAACTTATAAAACCACACACAGAAGTACTAGAGGCAACAGCAATAATCAAAAGATGAACATTTATTATTAAGCAAGAACACATGGACAAAATACAAGACAAACTGAATTTATTTAGAATTTGAATACAGCATAGTTTACAATATTACATACATTATATATATAACATTACTGAAGGGCTGCTGTTTGCTGGGGTAACTGCAAACTTCATACCGAGGCTTCGCATTTTACCTTGTGTTTACTGACTCCAAAAACTGCCTGTAAACAAACAATACTGACATTAGAGAACATATTTTAAGATTAAACTCAGTACAATAACGAATAAAATCCATTTATTTTATGCAAGGCAAAAGGCGTTTTCATCCTGTGAAACAACCGCTGCTGACGTAGCTGACTGACATCTCGTCCTTATGTTGCGTTGCATAAAATAATAAATTCCCCATCAAAGGAATGAGAACAGAAGTGGCATACATTATATGTCTCACAATTGTTTTCACAGACTCAAGATGCCAACTACGCAGGACAGCAACAGTTAGCAAAGAGAAACTCCACAATGGCGTGCACCCTGAATCATATCGGCCTTGGTATTGGAATTGTTATCATTGTAATTTTGATTGTCTTCCAGACAGCTTCTGTGATCATAAGTGGATAAAAGATGTTAGAGCTGACGTGGTTGGATGCAAATTCTAAACATATTTGTTGTAGGGGAGGAGTGTATTTTAAATGTATCTATCTATCTATCTATCTATCTATCTGCCTGTCTGTAGTTTTTTTTTTTTAACCACTACATTTCATGCAGGAAATGGTGCATCAGGGTCACTAACCCAAGTGCTATTTTAAATTTTTCTGGTGAACCAATGTGCCAATAAACCATAGGTGCCAAAGGTGACTTATACGGAGCAAAACCTGTGTCAGGACTATGGACCTGTTTCATTATCTGTTGCCACAGTTTAATTTCCTGTTTTACATTAACTGGTCTTGTTCAGTTTGATTAATCCCATGCACCTGTGTTTCCCTAATTAACCCATGTATTTAAGTTCCTGTTTGTTCATTTCTGTTCCTGTTTGGGTCTACATGTTGTTAACAGGTGTCTGCTCAAACCTCCGTTGTGGATTATCCCTTGTTTTTACCTATTAAAAGATGATTTACGTTTATTCATGCTTCTTGCGTGTTTTTTTGAGACAGCGTATTGACAGAAGACCCGACTAAATACAGTTACCTCCATGTTTACCTCCCATTTTGTTTCTCATTTTTTTCAAAAGTTTTTTGTTTCCATTGTGTCTCCCCATATGGATGCCACCTTTGTCCCGATACCTCCTCCTCCTGCTCCTCCATCAGGCTCTTCCATCCCTCCGGCTCCACCTTGGTCCTCTGTCGCTCCAGCTCCACCGGATCCACACCGGTTCCTGTTTGTTCATTTGTCCTTTGTGGGGTCTACTCGTTGTTTACGTGTCTGGTCAAACCTCCGTTGTGGATTATCCCTTGTGTTCACCTGTTAAAAGACGATTTACGTGCTTCCAGCATGTTTCTACAGCAGCGAATTGTGACAACCAGTTAAGTTCAGACAAACACTTCCTGTTTACTTTACAGCTTTACCGTTAACTGCATCTTGTTATTATTCTCGTTATTTCCCTATAGCGGCTAATGAACGATTCCACTTCCATTTTGAAGAATAAGGTGGAAAGCAAGAATAATGTAGTGTCAGAAATACAAAAGGACTAAGCCACCTCCAAACAATTTAATTATATTACAGTGTGTAACACTAAACCGCAATATAATATAATTAAACTCAATCTTAATAGGAATATCAGACTGATTTTTATTAGACTAACACAGACACTGTTATATTAAAACAACAATTAAAACATCAATGTTTTAATACTCATCCTCAGATTCAAGGAGGCCTGCTCATGTTGTCTAAACTTGCAACCCATGAAAGACCCACAGGAGAAAAACCCACAGCATAAGCCTCAAATGAGCAAGGTGCTCTTAGAAAACCATTATTTACCATTACTGGTAAATAATAAAGGATTCATTATCATTACCATTACAAGCCCAGGAGCCGTATCCAGGAGAGACTGTGGTCACTGTGCAGCCTGCAGCTTATGTGACTGCTACCCCACTGGCCAATCCAGTGCCAGAGTACTTGGCCTACTCCATCTTCATCATGCTGTGCTGCTGTTTTCCTCTGGGCATTGCTGCGCTGATTTTCTCATCCTCCATAAGTATATTAGTTTCATTTAATTTCATTAACATTAATATAAGCATTAAACATAAAACTGCATAACATGTTTATAGAATTTAATGTGGTAATCATCAATGGTTAATGATTACAGGTGTTGTTTATCTTAACGCTTTAACAGGCATAAAAAAAAAGATTCCTTTTTAATTGTTTGTATGACTTTTTTCCCTCTCAGTCAGATTTACGGTTCTTTGCCAGTTTTTTTTTTTTGTTTGTTTTTTGTTTTTTTTTTTGATTATCATATGTTTTTAAAGTTTTCAATGATGAGTATTTTATTTCACTGAGTGATTCACTGCCCAAATAATTCTAGTACTTAAACTCAGGGGCGTTTCTAGGATTTGAAAACATCAGAGGCTGGTGGCAAAACATCAGGGGCTAGTAGTGGTGGATGGGAGTTCACATCATAATTACGTAAGATTTCGACACAAGTGGGTGAACCTGGATCCTTTTAGGGAGGTCTGGGGGGCATGCCCCCCAGGAGAAAACTGAATATATTTTAAAGTTAAATTTATTAATCTGGTGCACTTTGAGAATTCAAAAATAAGAGCTATAAGTTAACCCATGTTCAGTGTGCAAATTGAACAAAGAAAAAAGGTTGATGACTTGACTCTTGACCTCTTCTGATACTCTGAAAACATTTGATCATGAACTTATCGTGTGAGCAAAGTCATATTGTGCTTTCGATTTTAGTTCATTTGACAGATACTTTGCCAAAGCAGTGGCACAAAACAACATTGTTACACTATGAAAAAATAGTAAATAGTAATCACTGCAAATAGCAAACATATCAAAGTATTATCACAAAATTATAACTTTACAAAAATATATTACACAAATAAACGGATACATTTAAAAATATATATTTGCATGCAAAAATAGGGCCCCATTTTTTTTTTTTTTCAAATTCCATTTTATTTATTTTTTTCTAAATTCGTTTTTTTTCTGTTTTAATTTTTCTGGACTCCTTTTTAATGGGTATATTTAATTGTGTTAATCAAAAAACATGCCTAATTAATTAAAACAATGAAACTTATACAATTTAAGGTCAATTTATCAAAAGTTAAGTTATGTTTAGGGCCCTATGAAGTGTTTTATTTTTTCTCACCTTATATTTTATTGTTACCAAATTTGTTTTAGCATGTCTATTTATTTAAATGCATAAAACAGCTTTTATTTATTTCTACAACAGCCTTATGAAATGATGTGTTGTGTATTTAAATTTTCTGGTTATGAAATAAAGGCATAAAATATTAATTTATCTTTTAATTCATGAAAATTAAATTTTATTTTTGGCAAATAAAGGGGATGCACTAATAAAATTTAAAAGATGGAAGAAATATTGTGTAGCAAAGTTTTATTAATTTTTCAGCAGTAGAAGTAGTAGTAGTACTGTAGGTACATACGTTCGACTGAATGATAGTAATGTATTTCTGCCACAATGTCTATACAAGCTAAACCGAACTTTTATTTTGACGGGTTTCCGTAAAATACCTTTACATTTCTGTGAGTATATAACCCTGGTTTACTCGAATGAACCAGTGAACTGCTCACGAAGTACTCTCAGAGCAGTTCTGGAGATGTTGTTCATGCATTTTTATGGCAGACGCTGAAATCACAGAGAGCGTCACGCGCGCTTGTGTGTAGTAAAGGAAACCGCGCCTGCGTCTGCACCATTCATTCATAAAGAGACACGCAGAACAGGCAGGATTCATATTTTAAATGGTATTTTGCGGCGTAATATTTACAAATAGTAGCCCACATCGCGATTTGTTTAAAGTGTAACGACCGACCTATGATTAATTCATTCAAACTATGACAAATTCCGTGAATTCCTCGGAAATCATACGACGACAAAACATTCGGGGCTAAAGAAAAATCTTTCGGGGCTCGAGCCCCGAATGATTAGCCCTAACGACGCCCCTGCTTAAACTTAATATCTAGTACTACTTAAAGGTATAAATTCATACCTTTCAAAACTACATAAAGGGAGATAAAGTTGACTGCCAAATGAGAGGCTTGTTGAAGTTTAAGCTGTATTTGTGGTCACACAAATATGTAGGCATTATAAAAACAACAAGATCTGCCTTGTAACTTCCCTATAACTGTTCCAGTATGTGTACGGCAGGCATTGTTCCAATTTTTTATTACCATTTTTCTGTTTCCTGTAAATGACTGCCATGTTGTATAGATAAAGGTGTGTCACTGGAGTGACAGAGCAGCAACAGAGTTTTGAGGAATAAAAAATATCCTATCATTTTATATGTTATTATAAGCTATTTTTACTCTAAAAACTGAAGTAACCCACCACTTAAATTGGAACCTATACAGGAATTTAAAAAACAATAGAAAGATACCAGTTTTTATGCAGTACAGTTGGTACAAATGTAGCTAGTGTTGCCAAGTCTGCAGAATTGGACTATTTTAACACTGTTGCCGCGGGTTGTTTGTCATGTCCGCGGGTTGAAGCGACCCCAATAATGTAATATTTAGTCCCTGGAATTCTAATTTCACCAGGGGAACCCCACCAAAAAATGTGTATTTTAGCACCCAGAATGCGATTTTTGCTGGGGGACACCCCTCCAAACGCAATCGGGCTACTTTTAGGCTAGTTTCAAGTAGTGTTGCTTTCGTCAACGAAAATTATGACTAAATATCGTCGTCAACGAACCTTTATCACGTGACGAAAACGAGACAAGACGCTACGAAAATGCTGGTGGTGTGACGATGACTATAATTAAATGTATAATGCAATATTGTTGACGAATAAAAACGAGACTAAATGTGGTTTACAAAATAAAAACTATGCTAAAATGTCTCTTCATTTTCGTTGACGAAAACGAGACGAAACGAAATGTTATAACGTTATTTCGTTTTGTTTAGTCGCGTTATTATCAGTATTTCTGAAGTGGGCCGCATCAAGTCGCACTGCGCAGACGCAGGCGACGTCACTTTCTCAAGCCCCATTGGCGGACCGGGGGGATTATAGGCCTGAAATTACAATTATTAAGACTATTAGACAGTTATATACCGTTATCAGCACATGTTGAAGTAGATTCGTGTCTGAGAGAATATGCGCCGTATTGCAGCGTTAGAAAACTCTGTCAGTTATTTTTTACTTTCACTTTCTATATAGTGAATTGTAGAGTTAAAACTGAACGTTAAGACGTTCGCCGGCATAACTATTGCACAAAGTTTGATATCCATTGGCTTCATGGTTTAAAACAGAAATACTTCCAATATAGCGACGTAACCGTAAACCCCCATGCGTATGCATCTTAAACGCAGGGAGAGGTGAAAGAGGAATCTACTCGGTCTGCCGCTCTGTCTGAAACACGTCTTTGTGTTTGTGCGCGCTTCGGGTGTGTGCGAGAACAGCGCGTAAATAACGAATCGAGTTCTGTTTCGTTTCTTCTTCTTGTGGTTTTAAATAGCTTGAACGTGTAAATTGGCAAATTAACCTGCGAAATCACATGCCGAACGGTGGGGTTTTGACCTGGTCCGTACGTATCACAGATCGACTGCGATTCGTTTAAGCCCTAACAGGCTATATGACAGATCAGAGCCAATGCTTCGGGGAAATTGCTTTGCCGGTCCAATGGCAGACTCCAGGCAAAGTTTTGTGTTCACCGTTTCACACACATCAATCACGTGCGCATATTTGTATGTTGACTATACTACTAGGTACTTATACTATATTGACTGGGATAAATAGAATTTTTAGCATTACTAAAAAGAGACTAAAATACAATTTTCATTGACTAAAACTAGACTAAATGGCATCAGTTTTTGTCGACTAAAACTAGACTAAAATGTCATCAGCTTTCGTCGACTAAAACTAGACGAAAATAGTCATGGATAATTATGACTAAAATAAGACTAAAATGCTCAGACTTTTAGTTGACTAAAACTTGACTAGACTAAAAAGAGTATGAACGTGACTAAAACTAATAAAAACTAAAATGACAGCTTCACACAAAGACTAGACTAAAACTAAAATTAAAACAGGCTGCCAAAAACAACACTAGTTTCAAGTAGCAATTGGGTGGGTTTTGTTGTGAAAGCCTGGCAACCCTGCATGTAGGCTACAGTTTGATTAACAGAAAATTGTCAGTATATTAGCAGGTATTACTGGTCAGGCCAGTAGGTCGAGACTGTATTCCCAAATCATCTTTTTCTGCCTTCACATATCGGAAGCTTCCTACTTCCCACTTCTGCATTTGTAATTATGAGTTAGTCGTGTTCAAGTGCTTTGTTGTTGGAAAGAACAGGAATAATTGTGGATGGCCCATTTATTATCTGAGTCTTGCCTGTTTCTTTGGGAAGTCTTATTAAAGCCAAAAGATAGACAGAAGATCTATCTATCATCCTACGGGTTTGAATAAAATGTTGTCTCATTTGTTGTTAAACATTCACTGTGCTATCTAAATATTCAGCTGGCTGATGATTCTTAGATTTGTTTAGTCTTATAGTGACTTTTTACTACCCCTAACTTTTCACAGATTTAGGAGCTAGTTTTAGTGCTAAAATATTTTGTGATGTACTCTTAGAGCAAAAATTTAAGAGTCCTAAATTTAAGACTGACCCTGTAATTTTGGGTGACTGGATTACCTAGGCTGATTGATTGGTCAACTTGTTTAGCTATATTATTAGTTTACTACATTAGCAAACTTACCCAAAATCAGTTTACATTCAAGAGAAAGCTCAGAAGAAACTAGTGGTAACTTCACAAAGTTAAATTGAGTAAATTGCTTAATAATCGAATATTGCATAGTACATTTTACAAATAAATACAATTTCAGTCTTTGTACTTTAAAAAATATATATATATATATATATATATATATATTCTACGCCAGATTTTCTTTCAGTATACCACTTCCATCAAATGTAAATGGACAGCTAAATGTTGAACAAATAAAATTTATCCACAAAAAGCGGACTTTACATCCTAATTTCAGAACTTCCCTATCTGCCACTGGCAAAAACAAGAACAGAAGTGCCTGACATTATGTTTCACAATTGTTTTCACAGACTCAAGAGGCCAACTACTCAGGACAGCGAGAATTAGCAGAGAAGAACTCCAAAACGGCACGCACCCTGAATCATATCGGCTTTGGTATTGGCCTCAGTCTTATTGTATTGTTTATTATCATCCAGATTGGGATTTGGAGTATTAGATAAAAGCTGTTAGAGCTGACATGATTGGATGCAGATTATAAACAGATAAATAAGGTTTTGTTGAGACTTTTTGCTTATGTTAAATATCTTGTGTGCAGCTATTTTTTTCTTTTTCTTTTTTTTTTAATGTGTAATGCTTTTACATATTTGTACTGATATAAATATTCCAGTAGTCCACGTTGTTAAAAGGCACAGAATAAAGTAAATGTACATTTATACATTTCATTAAATTGCTTTGAATTCATTAGACATTCATTTAAATCTATCTATCTATCAATCAACCCATATGTCTGTAATGTGTTTTCAAGATAGTGATCAAATTAAGCAGAAGTGAAAGTGTTTGTATTGATCAATCATAGGTCACTTTTTCAACACTCTTCATATACTGAGCACAGCAGCAGTCTATATGGGCTAAATTGTAGATCATTTTCATTGCTTCAGCACAAAATGCATTCAATGACTATCTTCCAAATTAGCGTGCATTCTTTTCCTAGACGCTTGATAGCTGAACATCTACACAGGTTTTAGTCTTTCGATTTCATCTCAAAAGAGGAATATTTTCATCTGTAATGTAAAGATGGACTTTTAAAATATACTGCAGTGCATTCTAAACAGTAGAGATCTGTCATTCTTGTTTTGTAATTTTACAAAAAAATAAAAAATAAAAACATTGTATAATGCTACCTGTTAGGTTTTTAGATCATTGTTTTATGACAGCGTGTGCTTTTTGGGTGGCAACTATTGCTAGTCTCATAGTAGAATTGGTTGGTCTGAGTTGGTCTGAGACATGTAAAAAGTGTTTTGGTAGTTTTAGTGCATTTCGAATGTAAAAATATCTACTGTGCTAAGCCGACAATTGGTTAGGCGAATGGTAAAAAGCGTTTAGAAAAAGTGACCTATATTGAAAAATGTGTCCCAGAGAAAGTAAATAAAAACTGTATTTAAAGGGGAAGAAGATCCCCCAAAAACACGCTCAGGAATCATGAAATCATCCCAATCTGTGTTTTTCCTGAACTCATCAAGCTACATGTTGACCACACCAGGTGATGCCTGCAAATGGACATCTATGCTAAAAGGTTTCCCATTAGTTCAGACTGTTCAGACAGCCACAAGTGGCTCCAGGCAGTCGAGAAAAGACTGAGAACTGCTTGCCAAGGCTGTGGATTACAATGTTTTACTGCATAAATTGTCTGAGTGTCACACCAGTTTAACCTAAGTAACACTTACCTGTCAACATGGCGGTTACAAACTTTACTATAGTAAACTGCGCTGTCGTTTCAAACGGCGTTTGTCAGCTTATTGAATTAAGTTACAGAATTAAATTAATTTTTAACGAGCAACGCTTATATTAACATTAGGTTAACTAATGTGAAATTTTGTTCAGATGTTAGTATAATGTTGGCCAGTAGCCTTTTGAGAAAATAAAATTGTATATTAGCTAGAATGTTAGGCACATTCATTTGGTTTTGCTTCCTCTCAGAATTCACACGTGACACCTTTCATTGTCTTTAATGCTCCTTTTAAGCCTTTTCCCGCTCCCAGTCTCTGAATACACTGCTCCCATCCTGATGTTCCTCATTCCCCAATCACACCCAATAATTAGTCAACACAGCAACGTTCCAAAACACCCCACATCAACAGTATGATATGTAATACAGGTCTGGGGCGGGCCAGTAGGTCAACTGCATTAAAATATTGTAATCACCTTATTTTTCCATAACTGATTAATTAATTACAATAACGCATTAAATTGACATCCATAATCTTAATGCATTTTACATGGCATGTAATACCATCCTGTGTCGTTAAAATGTTCTTTATTTCTCAATTCAATATATGTCAAATTTGTAGTAGGGACCAGCAAATTTTGACAGCAAATTTTGATTTAGTTTTAGTTATAGTCTTTTGACTAAAATGCCACTTAGTTTTAGTCATATTTTAGTCATCTGAATTGTTTTATCATTGTGCATTCCAATTAATCTCAATCAAACTGCAGTTGGGTTATTTTGATTAAATAAATAACACAATAAAAACATGAAAACATAATAAATACATAAAAAAAAACTAGAATTAGACCTAAAATCTCCTTCCCGTTTTATTTCTTTATAATTCAAAAACAAAATATATCTATTTATTAAAAGTTGGTGAATGCCAGTGTCCTGAAAAGAGTACCTTCCTCGGGATGACCTATATAGTTAAAACTGTCAGATGGCACATTGTGACACAGAGAAAAACCTGTCAAGATGTACCCTACTACTACCATGACAAATGTGTTAAAAATGTAGGTAACACCTCTAGAAGAAGGAAATAAATGAGAGACAGGACTAACCCATAACTGTAATCCTAAAACAACATAAATATACCATGAGTAATGTAGTGTCAGTAGAAAAAAAAAGGCCACTGTGTAACACTAAACCACAATATAATGTAAATTAAATCCTCAAAACATTCTTTAATGAATGTGCAATTACAGTAACCCATTGCTGGCAAATCACCGAAGAAACTACAAATGTAGAGGAAATACATACATCAGGAAAAAAGGCACAGATATCATCAGTAAAAAATATTTAATTTACCTATCATTTGGAAGCAGGGTTAATATAGAAAACTGAAACTGAAACTAAACTAAAAACCATAAATATATGTATATATATATATATATATATATATATTTACTAGAAATAAAAAATAAAAAATAAGATTAAAAAATATATATTTAACCTATTTCATTTTATTTTTCATTTTAAATTTGTTAACTTGGTATATTCAAATTTGGCTATACAAAAGTCTGTATTTTGTGAACTAGTCCTAGGTTTTTCGCCTAGCTGGAACCAAACCAGTGCGGATAGATTCTCTGGACAGTGATTGTCAATAATTATCAAAAAAAAACAAAAAAACAAAAAGGGATGCCAGAACATTTGATCGTAACAAAACTCAGTGGGCCTGTTTGAATTACAGCACTATTGATCTGTGAGAAATTTAAAAGAAATCTGCCACTGGGGGGCAATGTCGTATTTTTAAAAGGGCGCAAATTATTGCATATTGCACTATTTTCACACATACACACAATATTAATATCATAGGATATACCTCCTCATTCCTAACAACTTTGCCTCTAGAACAGGGGTGCCCAAACTCAGTCCTTGAGGGCCGGTGTCTTGCAAAGTTTAGCTCCAACCCCAATTAGACACACCTGAACCAACTAATCAAGTTCCTACACTTTAAAAGGTTCTTCACAGCGATGCCATACACTGTAAAAAATAAAAAACACAATTTGTTGAGTCAGCTTAAAATAATTTGTTACCCTGCTGCCTTAAAATTTTAAGTTCAGTCAACTAAAATAAGTTTATTTAACTTGAAATGTTAAGTTGTACTAAGTAACAATTTAGATTTGTGTTTGCTAAACTTAACAGATGGGTAAGTAGCTCAGCTGCCTTAAAATTTTAAGCTGAATCAACTCAAATATCTCAGTTGTCACTTAGTATAATTTAACATTTCAAGTTGAACAAACTTTTTTTGTGTTGACTGAACTTACAATTTTAAGGCAGCCAGGTTACAAATTATTCAACAAATTACTCAACAAATAGTTTTTTACAGTGTAGAAGAACCATTTTTGGTTCCACAAAGAACCATTCAGTCAAAGATTCTTTAAAGAACCATGTCTTTCTTACCTTTTTACAATCTGAAGAATCTTTTTTTGCCACAAAGAACCTTTTGTTAAACAGAAAGGTTCTTCAAATGTTAAAGGTTCTTTATGGAACCATTTAGACAAAAAAGGTTCTTCTATGGAATCATGAAGCACCTTTATTTTTAAGAGTGTTCTAGAAACTTCCTGGCAGGTGTGTTGAGGCAAGTTGGAACTAAACAAAAGGTAAAGGTGGCGGACCAATAGTTAAAAAGGCTCCAGAAACATATTTCTATGGTAAATAACCTCAAATTGCAGAAAATGTTCGTAAATTCACCCAAAGCGCTTCAACTCCGATGTTCTTATACAATCATGAGAGATAAGAGAGTGTTTTTTAATACAGGCTGAAATATGATTAAACAAAATTTGGTGTTATGATTTTAAGTGTAATGATCAGTGGGTATCAAATTATTGACATGAGTTCATCTGTAGGCCTATTAAGGAAAGATTTGGTATGTTTAATCTGGCTCATCTCTGCTTTCATCTAATTAAAACATTTGCATACAGGAAATTGATGTCATTTTTATAGACAATTACTGTAACAAGGTCCCAAAACAATGCTCAGGTGTGGTGAAATAATCTACTTGACCCACCTGAAATTTCATGTATTTCATCAGAGTAAAACTACAAGTTGATGCATGCAGTCACAATGTATGGCAGAAACAGTGGTAAAGTACTTGTCACTCCTCCCTTACAACCTACTACCTTCATCAGCACATATAAGACCGAACCAGAGTACAGTATTACTGCAGAGCACAAGGCAAAGGAAATTGCAGTCAGAAGAATGGATCCCAGACTGTCTTCCAATCAGCCTCCAGGAGCCAGAAATTCATCTGAAAAACCAGAGATGCCCCGGCAACCATATCCAGGACAGTCTGGGGTCACTGTGCAGCCTGCAGTTTTTGTGACCGCTGCTCCACTGGCCAATCCAGTGCCAGATTACTTGCCCTACTCCATCTTCGTCACAGTGTGTTGCTGCTTACCTCTAGGCATTGCTGCACTGATTTACTCCTGCTCCGTAAGTATATTCATTTTATTTAACATTTATATAAGCATTAAGCATAAAATTGCATGTTCATAGAATTTAATGTAATCATTAAAAGTTAATAATTATAAGTGTTGTTTATCTTGACACTTTAACGGGCACGGGGAAAAACCTATGGAAGAATGATTCCTTAGTATTTTTATGATCAGTCAGTTTTATTCATTTCTAGATGGAGATGTCTTTTTAGACCAAAAAAAATCAAAATATTATTAAAATGTTTGTATGACTGGTACAATATATAATATACAGTGTATATTATATATACACTGTAAAAAAATATAAAAAAAAGTTGTTTCAACTTAAAGGCAGCATGAACACTTATTTTATTAGTTGAAACAACTTTTTTTAACAGTATATATATAAAATTAGGTATATTATTCACTCATCAAATTGTGTCTATGTTGATTTATTACCTAAAACTATATTGCTTTTTTTTTTTATTTGATCCCATGCATTATGAATGATTCACTGCCCAAATAATTCTAGTCAACATGTACTTAAACAAGTTATAATTTTCATAACTACATAAAAGGAGATGCAATTTTTCTTGACACTCTAACGGGCATGGGGAAAAAATATGGAAGAATGATTCCTTAGTATTTTTATGATCAGTCAGTTTTATTAATTTATAAATGGAAATATATGTATGATTGTCTTTTTTAACAAATAAAATTCAAAATATTATTAAAATGTTTGTATGACTGGTACAATAATTATATATACACTGTAAAAAACAACAACATAAAAAAAGTTGTTTCAACTTAAAAAAAAAAAGGTAAGGGTTCATGCTGACTTAAAATTTTAAGTTTACTCAACTCAAATATCGTCTCGGTTACGTATGGTAACCCTCGTTCCCTGATGGAGGGAACGGAGACGTTGTGTCGAGTAGTGTACGACACTAGTGGTCGCTCTTGAGAGCCCAAACACCTCTGACAGTTTTGAGAAAGGCCAATGAAAATTGGGTGTGCAGATTTGCACAGCTGGCCACGCCCCGGACATCCGGGTATAATAGGGCAGCGTGTGCATCTGCTCACTCGTTCTGATTCTGAGGAGCCGAGCGTCTCAGCTCACTCAGAGGCGGACCAGAGATGTGGCATGGGAGACACAACGTCTCCGTTCCCTCCATCAGGGAACGAGGGTTACCATACGTAACCGAGACGTTCCCTATCTGTCGTACACTCCGAGTTGTGTCGAGTAGTGTACGACACTAGGGGTCCCCGTAAAAACACGCCACATGTCTGACCGCGTCACGAGAGACAAGTGCAGAAGTAACAGGGCAACGTGTTAACGTAAGTGCAGCTCACCTCCTCTGTGACCATCCAACGTCCAAGGACTGACCTGTACAGCGGGGTCCTGCAGCCGGGCCTCCCTCAAGGGCGGCTGAGTGTCTTGAGATCGTTGGGAAAAATGCCTGCTCCCGAAGGAAAGACATTACGGAGTTCACGACCTGCCCGACAGGGGGGGTTAGAGTGACATAGTTAGACATGGGACCTGAGGTGGGTCTCACACCCGGGAAGACAGCCAGACTCAGATCCTAGAGAACCTGTTCTCAGGGGAAAACACCGCACCACAAGAGTTATAGGTGGAAATACACATATGGGGCCACATAAGGAGCCACTACATATGGGGCACAATCCAATCAAAATAAGGGTATTCATACCTTGTGAAGGGATTCCATAGCGAGTTTCTCCGCTAAACTCTGCCATGTGCAGAAGTGCCAAAGATGGAGATGGTGTCCAGGGTTCGCATCAGGAAACCTACTGAAACTCAGAAGCGTAATCACCATTAGGGGAAGCGCTTTATGCAAGTTCTACACCAACCAGTGTGCTGAGTCAAGAGTTAGCAATCAAGACTCTAGCTGACACTGGTTCCGTGCGCAAATTATAAAATCTGGCAATGTGTTAGATGTAGCCCAACCCGCAGCTCTACAGATGTCTGTTAATGAGGCCCCATTCGCCAGGGCTGCTGAGGCAGCGATGCCCCTGGTTGAGTGGGCTCTTACCTCCAGAGGGCAGGGTAGGCCTCTGGCCAGGTAGGCCAAACGGAGCGCGTTTACCAGCCAATGGGAGATCCTCTGTTTGGAGACAGCTTTCCCCTTCTGCTGTCCTCCATAACAAACAAAGAGCTGCTCCGAACGTCTGAAGGGCTGCGTTCGTTCCATGTAGATGCGCAGGGCACGGACTGGGCATAACAAGGTCAGGTTGGGGTCATCTTCCTGGGAAGAGAGAGCTTGCAAGGTCACTACCTGATCTCTGAAAGGAGTGGTGGGGACCTTGGGCACATATCCAGGCCGGGGTCTCAAGACAACGTGAGAATCCGCTGGTCCGAATTCCAGGCACGAACTGTTCACGGAGAGGGCTTGGAGGTCTCCCACTCTTTTGATGGAAGTGAGCGCAGTCAAAAGAGCCGTCTTGAAGGAGAGAGCATCGAGTTCGACTGACTGAAGGGGCTCGAATGGATCTTGTTGTAGACCTTGGAGAACCACAGCAAGATCCCAAGAGGGGATGAGATGCGACCGAGGAGGGTTCAGCCTCCGGGCTCCTCTAAGAAACCTGATTATCAAATCGTGTTTCCCCACCGATCTGCCCCCCACCAAGTCATGATTAGCTGATATAGCTGCTACATGAACCTTGAGTGTTGAGGCAGACAGGTGCCTGTCCAGGCCTTCTTGAAGGAAGGATAACACTGATTTGATGCCACAACTCCGTGGGTCCTTCCCGTGGGAAGAACACCAGTTCACAAAGATGCGCCATCTTAGGTCATACAGCCGTCTGGTAGAGGGGGCTCTTGCCTGTAGAAGTGTGTTTACCACTGAAGGTGAAAGGTCTCTGAAGTCCTCCTGGTCGCGTCCAGGGACCATAGGTGGAGGTTCCAAAGATCAGAGCGCGGGTGCCAAATTGTGCCCTTCCCCTGAGAAAGGAGGTCCTTCCTCAGAGGAATGCGCCAGGGAGGGGCTGATGCCAGGAGCACCAGGTCCGAGAACCAGGTTCTGTTGGGCCAGAAGGGGGCCACCAAGAGAATCTGTTCCTTGTCCTCCCTGACTTTGCACAAGGTTTGTGCGATGAGGCTCACTGGGGGGAACGCATACTTGAGCCGGCCCCTTGGCCAACTGTGTGCCAGTGCGTCTATACCGAGGGGGGCCTCGGTTAGACCGTACCACAGCTGGCAGTGGGTGGATTCCGGTGAGGCAAAGAGATCTACCTGTGCCTGGCCGAATCGATCCCAAATCAGTTGGACCGACTGGGGTTGGAGTCTCCACTTGCCTCCGAGCGAAACCTGTCGTGACAGGGAATCGGCCATACGATTGGCTTCGCCCGGAATGTGAGTGGCTCGTAGAGACTTGAGTCTGTGTTGACTCCAGAGCAGCAGGTGGCGGGCTAGTTGTGACATGCGAAAGGAGCGTACACCGCCCTGGTGGTTGATGTAGGCCACAGCCGCAGTGTTGTCGGACCTGACCAACACGTGCTTGCCCTGAATCATAGGTCGGAACCTCCTCAGGGCCAGGAGCACTGCCAACAACTGCAGACAATTTATGTGCCAAAACAGTCGGGGGCCTGTCCAGACCCCGGAGGCTGCCTGCCCGTTGCAGGTGGCACCCCAGCCTGTCTTGGAAGCATCTGTGGTGACAACGATGCGTCTGGACACCTGTTCCAGGGGAACTCCTGACCGTAGGAACATAATGTCTGTCCAAGGGCTGAGTGTCTGGCGACACGATGGTGTGATGTTCACTCGAAATGTGCCTCGATGCCACGCCCACCTGGGGACTCGAGTATGAAGCCAGTGCTGCAGCGGTCTCATGTGCATCAAACCCAACGGCGTGACCGCGGCTGAGGATGCCATGTGCCCTAGGAGCCTCTGAACCTGTTTTAGGGGGACCGCTGACCCGCATCTGAGTGTTGCCACACACCTCAGAACTGGCTGTGCACGCTCTGGGGAGAGACGCGCAGACATACTAACCGAGTCCAGCTCTACGCCGAGAAAAGAGATCCTCTGTGCCGGGGAGAGTTTGCTCTTTTCCCAGTTGACCCGAGGTCCCAACTGGGCCAATGGTTGAGAACCATGTCCCTGTGTACGCAACCCATATCCCACGAGTGAGCTAGGAATAGCCAGTCGCCAAGATAATTGAGAATGCGGATGCCCCCTTCCCTGAGGGGGGCAAGGGCAGCCCCCGCTACCTTAGTAAAGGCGCAGGGCGGCAGGGATAGGCCGCAGGGGGAACCTTGTACTGATGAGCCTGATCTCGAAGACAGAGTCTTGGAGGATCAAGACATGATAGTACGTGTCGCTCAGGTCCAATGCCATCAACCAATCTTAAGCCCTGACACACAAGGAATGTGTGTTCAAGGGCTAATGTTTGAACGGGAGCTTGAGAAAGGGCCCGATTCAAAAACCTCTGTTTTAAGATTGGTATGAGTCAACCACCCATCTTGGTACAATGAAGTAGGGGTCGGCAAACCCTTTCCTTCATTTTGGCTGAGGGGATAGGATCTAATCGCACCCTTCCCAGGGGGGCTGCGATCTCCGCTTAAGGGACCATAGCATTCTTGCCCTGAGTCGATTTATAAGAGAATGCCGTAGACCTTAGCGGATGCCTTGCAACCTGAGTTGCATAGCCAAGTCAGGTAGTTCTGAGAAGCTTCAGGTCTCAGGGAACTATACCCGACGTACCTGGAATGGGAATGTCGTGGCTGAATAAGGCAGAGAACGCCGTGTTTGGAGATGAAACCCCAAGAGCGCGGTTTGTCTTTGCCATTATGCAGAGTTTGTGCCGAATCCATCTCTCATCCCCGGGTCGAGAGTGGATCTGGACGGGTCAGCTAGCCCGCCTGCTCTGGATTGCTTGTCAGAAGAAAAACTAGAAGCCTAACGAGGGTTCTAGCAAGCCTACCGACAAGCTTGTGTTGCCACCTTCCCACAAGATCTCTGACCGCTGGGCGGTCAGGCCGGAGGCCCGGCTGTCGCGGGGCCTCAGGAGTTCTATAGGGGACCGTCCGTGGCGACGAACAGACAGGAGTAGTCGGGGGTAGAGGGCCGGAGCCCTGACCCGCGGCTCTGTCTGCTCCTACCGTGAAGGACTTTCGCTGCAAATTCTATCACGGTGTTGCCAGAAGGACCAACCTGGGAAATGGGGGGTAAGAAGCGGACTTCAAATTTCCCGCATTTCTGACAGGTGCAGCCACAGGTGGCGTTCCTGGACCAACAAGTAGACATCGCCCTTCCTAGAGCGTGTGCCACGACTCACAGCTCTAGGTTGGAACCACCCTCGTACTGAGCTCGCAATGCCACGGCCTGAACACCCAGAGGATGGCCGTGGTATGTAAGGCGGACGCAGCCTGTCCAGAAGCCATGTAAGCCTTGCCCGGAAGAACTTACAGGCCCTGAATGGGAGTTCTGGAAGGAATCTCACAAGCGGCGGCGATTAGCAGGGAGTACACTGCAATCGCCCCCTCCGCCTGGGGGAACCTCTGAAACCCCCTCGCTGGACCCCCATCGAGAGTGGTGAAGGAGGAGAAGTTGGTTTATCACGTTCTGACCATTTTTTTAAATGGGCTTTCCGCGATTTCACCAACTTCTCGTGCACTACCGGGAAACAGACACTGGAAACGAGCGTACAGGTCGTTACCCAGATGTCTATTAACCAGCCCCTTCTTGGCTTCCCGTTTCAGGCACGGCCGCCATTTTTTTGCATCCACCTCAAACTGAGAATCAGTCCCCCGTAGAGGCTTGCTCAGCTGAAGTTTCTGCTTCAAATAGTTCACGCCCTTCCTTAGCGATGCTGCCGCTAACCATTTCCGCCCAATTAGGAGTTCTGAATAAGAAAGTCAGCTGTACTGAGACAGACTAACAAACTTGTCCGGAAACTCAATCGAGGGACGCACGAAGCGAGGGGTTTGCGGGGTTTTCACCCGGCAAAACCTTCCTTGCTTTGTAATGCTCGTCACCAACGCACATCGCTACGGCCTCGTACCCGGAAGTAGAAGGACCGGAGCGGGTAGCAGTCGGGAACGTAAGCATACGGCTCGTGCGCCCAGGTCATGTTTTCGCCGGCAAAACATGAATCAACAACAAGCGCTGCATCGGCGTGAGAATCTCAACACTGAATACAACGGTCGTGTTGATCGTTTGGATCGAGGGACGCGAGGAGCGAGAGGTTTGCGGGGTTTTCACCCGGCAGAGCCTTCCCTGCTTCCTAATGCTCGTTACCGACGCACATCGCAACGGCCTCGTACCCGAAAGTAGAAGGACCGGAGCGGGAAGCAGTCGGAGTGAGCCGCGGCTTCACGTAAAGCACGCGGCTGACGAGCAAGCGCGTCCATGATCGAGCTCTCGCAAGCAAAACATGAGTCAACAACAAGCGCTGCATCAGCGTGAGCATAACTCAACACTGAACACAACGGTCATGTCGATCGTTTGGGAAGGTAAGCCGCAACCAGGATGACACGGAGGGAAAGATATGTTAACCAACACACAATCCTACCGTGCCAGCTCTATCAGAGAAATCACCCATAGAAGGAAGATTGCTCTTCAAGATCGCCGTCGACGCACCCAGGGGACTCTCACAACACAGGTTGTGCTAGAGAGGGAGAGACCGCTGTCTGTGCTGCAGATCCAACGACGAGAGAGGTGAATGTTGCTACATCTCACGCAGAGACGCTGCATTCGGCTCCGAAGAACAGAACGAGTGAGCAGATGCACACGCTGCCCTATTATACCCGGATGTCCGGGGCGTGGCCAGCTGTGCAAATCTGCACACCCAATTTTCATTGGCCTTTCTCAAAACTGTCAGAGGTGTTTGGGCTCTCAAGAGCGACCCCTAGTGTCGTACACTACTCGACACAACTCGGAGTGTACGACAGATAGGGAACCACATTTTTATGTAGTACAACTTAACATTTCATGTTGACTAAACTTAAAATTTTAAGGCAGCATGAACACTTATTTTTTTAGTTGAAACAACTTTTTGTTAACAGTGTGTGTGTATATATATATATATATATATATATATATATATGCATGAATATAAAATTGGGTATATTATTCACTCATCAAATTGTGTCTATGTTGATTTATTACCTAAAACTATATTGCTTTTTTTTTTTATTTGATCCCATGCATTATGAGTGATTCACTGCCCAAATAATTCTAGTCAACATGTACTTAAACAAGTTATAATTTTCATAACTACATAAAAGGAGATACAGTTTATCTTGACACTCTAACGGGCACGGGGAAAAAAATATGGAAGAATGATTCCTTAGTATTTTTATTAACTACATAAAAGGAGATACAGTTGACAGCTAAATAGGTGAGACACTTGTTAAACCTTAAGCTGTATTTGTGGTCACACAAATATGTAGGCATTACAAAAACAAGATCTTTCATGTAACTTCCCTATAACTGTACATGTACGGCAGGCGTTGTTCCAGTCTTCCTATTGGTTTCCTGTAAATGACTGCCAGTTGTATAGATAAAGGTGTGCCACTGGAGACACCCTGAAGAGCAAAAGAGATTTAAGAAGAAAACATCTTAGTCTTAACAAGTTATTTTTACTGTTGTGCTTCAGTATAAATAATTTCACTAAAAGAAGAAAAACTAGGAAAACAATTCTTACTTAAAGTAGTAGCAAATTTAACAAAAAAATTGTCTTTATATCATTATTTTGAACAAGTATAACTGGTCAGGCGAGTAGATTGGGCCGAATTCTGAAATCAATTTTTTGAAACCTCCTACTTCCCATTTCTGAAGTTGTAATTACGGGTTAGTCACGTTTAAGTGCTTTGTTGTTGGAAAGAACAGAAATCAGCCCATTCATGATTTCATTCTTGCCTGTGTCTTGGGAAAAACTGAAAAGATAGAGATATTTAGTCAATATCCTACAGTTTTGAATAAAATGTAGCATCCCATTCACTGGTAAGCACGACCACAATATAAACATTCACTGTGCTATCTAGATATTCAGATGGCAGATGATCCTTAAATTTAGGGCATAAATGCTATTTTCACTGTTAAAAACATTTAATATGCATGCATATGATTATTTTTTTTATATGTAAATATACATTACTACAACAGCAGGAGAAAGCAATGTAGATGCTGAGGGAAAAAATAAATAAAACATTATAGTACTGCAGGTATATTTCTCTCCTCTGCCAAATGGCCTGCCAATAAACTCAAAGCAAGAACACTTGTTGCTTATTGCCCAATTTGTACATGAAAAGCAGGACATTTCTGTCCAAAATTCTCTTTTACTCTGTAAACGCAGAACATAGTTAGGAAATTTAACATTGTTATTATCAAACACGCACACAGTACTGTGGAGAGTTAAGTCTGCCTATATTAACGTGAAAAACTATACTTACAAACCAATCATTTTCAACAAACAATGTAAAAAAAACAACTTTTGTTGTTTCAACTTAAGAAAGTAAGTGTTCGTGCTGCCTTAAAATTTTAAGTCTACTCAACTCAAATATCCATGTTTTCATGTAGTACAACTTAACATTTCATGTTGACTAAACTTAAAATTTTAAGGCAGCACAAACACTTTTAAAGTTGAAACAACTTTTTTAAGTTGTTTTTTTTTTGACAGTGTAGTTTTGTGTAACTTTTTATCAAAATTTACTAGCAATTTCTGAGTAAAAAAAAGAGAGACAGAGAGAGAGAGAGAGAGAGAGAGAGAAAGAGCGAGAGAGAGAGAGAACAGAAGTGGCTGACATTATGTTTTGCAATTGTTTTCACAGACTCGAGATGCCAACTTCTCAGGACAGCGAGAATTAGCAGAGAAGAACTCTAAAATGGCACGCACCCTGAATCATATCGGCCTTGGTATTGGCATCTGTATCATTGTAGTGGTCATTATCAGCCAGATTGTGTTTTGGACTAGATTGAGGATATACATATAGATGTAGATAAAAGCTGTTAGAGCTGACACGGTTTGATGCAGATTACAGATTTGTTTTTCTGTATTTTAATGTTTTTTTTTTCATTTATCATTATTGTCATATATTACTGTATACTTAAACCAATTTAATATATAGGTACATGTATGTACATAAATCTGTCTGTCTTTCTATCTTTTGTTGTTGTTTTTTACCACCACATTTATCATGCAGAAAATGGTACGTCTGGCAGTTAATGTGAGATCACAGTATGTGTGTAATGTGTTTTCAAGATTTAATATTTTTAAAGAAACACCCAAACAATTTAACAAAATATAAGGGTAAAATAATAAACAAATAAATGAAAATATTTATGACAACATGATTTAAGATTTTACATTGAGTAAATTTTTTTTTACCTACCTGCCAGTTTACAAGAAATTAATGTAGTCAGAAAAGCACAACAACCAAAAATACTAAATCAGTGATAAAGATGTTTCGTAATTAATTAAAATATCTTTCCTTTTAAAAGATATTTAAAGTCGTGAGTATAGACATGGACTGCTGACAGGAGGAAACTACACTTTTTTATAATGGCTATATAGAATCCATTTTTCAGATTAAAACAGCATTTGCAGCATTTGTACAGTAATACCATATTGAAATATATTGCAAATCTAAAGAGAGAGAACCTAGATGTAGTTTTGAAGAAGTGACCTGTTTTGTGTCCCAGCGATTGTAAATAAAACCTGTAATTGGAGGGGAGGAAGAACCCCCACAAAAAAGACACGCTCAGAAATCATAAAATCATCCCATCTGTGTTCAGATATTTCATTTTCTTAACCTCATCAAGTTACATGTTGATTCCACCAGGTGGCATCTATTAGTCACCATAATTGAAACGAGATAAATGCAACAGATTAGTCTTTATCTGAGCAGACACCAGAGACAGACACTGTTCAGAGGTGCAAGAAATCACGTCACAGCCAAGAGAAACATGGATTTCCAAAAGAACAGTGGGACCCTTGGGAGTGCTTGGGAGTGTTCCAATGTTGGATTTCCCTTCCTCCCAGAGCACTTCCCAGAAGCTCTGGCGACATCTGGCCTGTACACTCAAGAGTCATATCTGGGACAGAATGTGGTGTATTATGTATATATATATTTATTATACTACTATATATTGAAAAACAGCAGTCTAAATACTTAGTATATTTATACTATTTATTATTATACTACTATATGTATTAAAAACAGCAGTCTAAATACATTAGTAAATACACAACCTTTTTCTTCCTGTAAGAGCGAGTGTGGCCATTTGTAAATTTTAAGGGTCTGGCTTCCGGTCTCATCGACGTCCAGCTATTTTTAGGTGTACAAAACAGCTCATTGTTCTGCTTGATATTCCAAACTGGTGTGTCTTACCATGTTATTTTAACGTATTTTCTTAATTATGACCTAACTGGTTTGTAGTGCAAACAGTTTTAACGTTTACTGCATGTTGTTATTCTTCTCATTATTTCGCTATAGAAGGTTTCCACACATTATCAATCTGCCATATTGGCGGCACTGAATATAAACAATGCCACTGTTACATGTTGATTCCACCAGGTGGCACCTATTAGTCACCATAATTGAAACGAGATAAATGCAACAGATTAATCTTTATCTGAACAGACACCAGAGACAGACACTGTTCAGAGGTGCAAGAAATCACGTCACAGCCAAGAGAAACATGGATTTCCAAAAGAACAGCGGGACTCTTGGGAGTGCTTGGGAGTGCTCCGATGTTGGATTCCCCTTCCTCCCAAAGCACTTCCCAGAAGCTCTGGCGACATCTGGCCTGTACACTCAAGTCATATCTGAGACAGAATGTGGTGTATTATGTATACATATTTATTATTCTACTATATATTTATGGACAGAATATGACAAACAATATTCTTTACCAATTCCAGCCATTTTTCCTTAACAAAATAATTTGTTCATTACCAAAAACAGTAACAAAAAATAATTGTAAAATTGTAATAGCCTCATTTTCATATGGTGAAATTTAATTATCTGACTGTTTGAGTTTTGTTAAAGGGGTCATCGGATGCAAAGTTCATTTTTACATATTGTTTGAACATTAATGTTTGTTGGCAGTGTGTGTACACAAACACCCTATAATGATAAAAATTCACCCAGTGGTTTTTATTTAATCTGTAAAAATAATTTCCCTTTTTCAAATCAAGCCATTCTCAGCATCTTGTCTGTGTGACATCACACCGACAGAGGCCGCTCCCACGATAGATTGATTGACACAGCCATCTTACCTTAGACCCGCCCTAATGAGCTGTAACAGTCTGATCACCATTGTATGTAATAATGAACATAGTGGTCACCATTTACTCCCGACATCTGATCCGCTGAAGACGCAGTGGATGACTTTTGTTTGTGAAGGGAATGCACCTCCCGATCTACATAAATACATCTATGTCCGTGCAAATCATTTGTGATCCAGCTTCACTTACAGCAGAAGTGAGTATAAGGTTTTTTATGAATCTTTGTGATCACCTTTCCTAATAATGTGCTAGTTAGCAAGTTTCGTGGCTAAACACGGCTAAATGCGGCTAAAGTAAACAGGCTCGTCACTTCACAGCGAGAAGAGAGGGGCGGGGCGAGCAGAGCTCATTAACATTTAAAGCAACATCCACCAGAACAAGTGGATTATTGCAGAGCTGATTTTGACAAGGTAAAAAGGGTGTTTTTTACACTACTATTGAGTATTTTTAACCAAAGCGTGTTATAGACTTTTCATTAAGACCCTAAAGAATCATATCAACTTGTGGAAAATGGGCATCCCATGACCCCTTTAAATCCATAGTAGCGTACATTAAAATCATGATAATCGCAATTAAAACTACACATATAGCACCTCAATACTATGGTAAAAATGTAACTATATAGTTTGTAGGTGTTTGTATGAAAAACATAAGTCTAAATACATTAGTAAATGCACAACCTTTATCTTCCTGTAAGAGCGAGTGCGGCCATTTGTAAATTTTAAGGGTCTGGCTTCCGGTCTCATCCACGTCCAGCTATTTTTAGCTGTACAAAACAGCTCGTTGTTCTCCTTGATATTGCAAACTGGTGTGTCTTACCATGTTATTTTAATGTATTATGACCTAACTGGTTTGTATTGCAAACAGTTTTACCGTTTACTGCACATTGTTATTCTTCTCATTATTTCCCTATAGAAGGTTTTCCTGCCATATTGGCGGCACTGAATATAAACAATGCCACTGAACGCTGATATTGTGCTGATTATTGCTGGTAAAAATGGTCAATTGTTGTCATGTTTGGGCTGTACTAATTGGTCGGATCAGGAAAAACATTTGGACAAGACAGGGCAAGAATCTTGACAACATTTGTGTTTGTTCTTATCATTTCCAGTCAGATATGTGAAATATTAGGCTAATATCTTCATTAATACTGCTCAAACATATCTTTACACCTATTAACTTTAGTTTATCAAACTATTGCACCCTTTCCTGCTTACTAAGTCCATCTCTATATGATTTAGCATCTTCCACACTTTTTTTCCATGGTTTAGACAGCATACATTAGCAGAACAATGAATTCAGTAGTACATTATCCAGTATCTTACCCATAAGCTTACGTCCACATTACATCAGATGTAAATATTTGTCTGTGAATTACAGCGAATAGAAACACAGTTAAAAAATAATATGAAATTGCACTATTGAAGATGAGCATTTAAGATTAAAAAGTATATAAATTGAATTGTTTTTATGAAAATAACCTATTGTTTGACTAGATAAGATCCTTCTTCCTCACTTGGGATCGTTTACAACCACATTTGGGATCGTTTGAAGCTGCATTTAAACTGCATTTTGGAAGTTCAAAATTAGGGCACCATATCAGTCTATTATATGGAGAAAAATCCTAAAATGTTTTCTGCAAAAAACTCAATTTCTTTACGACTGAAGAAAGAAAGATATAACATCTTGGATGACAAGGGGGTGAGTACATTATCTGTAAATTGTTGTTCTGGAAGTGGACTTCTCCTTTAATAATTTTATAATGGACCATTTTGTAATGTAATGTAAACTAGGACCACATAACATATACTTGCAATAAATTCTCAAAACACAGTGGTGTCATTGTTATTTTCTGAGGACATTTTACAAATGAAAACATTGTTTGCTGAGTGACAGCCTTTGCTAATGTTATGGAAGAATGAGTTGATATATACCATACATGCTCAGGAATTATGAAAACATACAATTTTTTGTCATCATATTTAAATTTCCTGAGCTCATTAAGTTAAATGCTGATTCCACCAGGTGGCACTTGTAGTCAAGATGGAGAAGTTACATAAGTTCAGTTTTTGCTAAAATTTCCTCACTCCTCCCCTTACAAACAACCCAACCTACTAGTCATCTTACAAGGAATGTGAAACATGCAACAGACTGATCTTCACTGACTACAGACTGCACACCAGAAACAGACACTGTTCAGTGGTGCAGAAAAGCTCATTGTGACCAAGAGAAACATGGATTCCAGAAAGTCTCGAAAAGAGTGTAATTCATCTCAGAATCCAAAAACAGGACAGCCTTTGCTTCCACCGCAGCAGGACCCTCCGGCGTACTCCGATATTGGATTGCCTCCCTCTCACAATTATCCCAGCAGTTCCCAGCAATACGGAGCTCCGCCGGTATCTGGCCTGTGCACTCAAGGTTCATATCCGGTGACTGTTGTCACAACGCAGCCTACGAATGTAGTGTTCACTCCACTGGCAAATCCACTGCCAGATTACCTGTGCTACTCCGTCTTTACCATGCTGTTCTGCTGTATGCCTCTGGGATCGGCTGCCCTTGTTTACTCCCTCACAGTAAGCATTAGTTCATATACCTGTCTTATATACTTAATTTAACATATACATACCTGTACCACCATTTTCAGTGTTTAAATATGTGAAGTATGACTGTAATCTTCAGAAATGATTATTTTTCATAGTCAGGATCAATGTTTATTTACTGGTGATTTACCATTGTGGATTGATGTTGATATTGTTACTGTTACTTTTCATACATTTAACTCTGGTTTATAAGCCTTTTTTGTTAACCTTTCTTTATGCATTTACAATAAACAAGACAGTTTTGTGGCTTCCTGTAACTTTCGTTTATAGAGAAAGCGGTGTGGCACCACAGAACAAAAACTGAATTAATTTAAATCTTTTAATTCATTCTTCTATCCGCTGAAACAGGGTTTAACCTTTAAATACTTACATCTATGAAAAAATGTTTGCATAAATTGCAAGAAGTTGTTAGATGGATAAATTTCATTTTGGATTTTAAATGACTCTTCTTTGGCCTTAGGAAAGATTGGATAAGCTATATATTGTTTATTTTCCTTGCTTCTTCTTGAAGAACATATTTTCTTTTCAGTCGACTGTACTGCCCCGATAAAACATATATAATAAACTTATTTGTAAACTGATGAAATAGAACAGGCATTTGGAGGGAACGCAGGATAGAAACAGAAGTAATTTTTTTGCTGATTATTAAAAAAAAACCTAAATAACTAAATAGCTTGATTTAGTTACTTAGCAAGAAAAAAAGTTTTTGTTTATAATTAAAACCTCTCTGTAACAACCTTCAGAGTATAAACAAGAAGATTCCTGATTTAGTGAGGAAAAAAAACTCATTTTGAGTTTAAAAGCCTTGTATGGTTTTCTCATCTGTAGTTTTACACTGTTAGTGTTCCTTGTTGTGTAATGTTTTCTTTGTGATTTTATATTCTGTCATGTGAAGCACTTGGATTTTATTTTTATGCATGTTAAAGGTGCTACACAATGATAACATTGTAAAATTATTATTATTATTATTATTGTTATTATTATTATTATTATTATTTTGTTTTACAGACTCGAGATGCTAACATATTTGGACACCAGCATATAGCCAGCAGAAACTCCAGAATGGCACGCATTCTCAACCATGTCAGTGTTGTTATTGGCCTATTCTTCGGTTTTGGTATCATGGTAGCTACACGCTTTCGCAGCTTTAGACCATAATTGTAAGCAATTTCATGCAGGACACCAGAAAGTTGATAATAGTGAGGGTTTATGTTTCAAATACAAGCACATTTTCAGTTTCTGCTTTTAAATGTTAGTGTTGCTCATTTTATTTTTTGTATAATAGCTTTAATATTTTTTACTGTATGTATGAGCTCTATGTGGAGGACCAGTGAGGAATGATTCAGCATGTTTAATGTAACTTATCACCATATCATTGTTCATAATAATTAACTTTCACATGCTTTTGAAAGTTAATTATTTTATGTTTTAAAACAATGAAAGCTGTAACTGTTAATGTAAATGTTGCATCAATATTCTGCTTGTCTTTATATTACATAAAACAATCAATAAAAGAAATGTCAAATGTCATATTTTATCCAACTTTTACCATTGTCTGTTTTTTTCCTTAACACACTTTTCATTTTCTCTTGTTTTTAGTTTAGTTTAGTTAGTTTTATATTCCAGTTCATCATCAACTTCATCTTCTTTTTCCTTTTCTTTGTTATTAACAAATAATGTCATTTATAAATGATGTATATCCTATAAAACATTTGTATATTTAGAACATAGTTGTTTGAGAACAGCTGTATTCCCAGCTTGATTATGGGAAATGTCCCTTCCTGTGTTAAACCAGATGGGTTTGGGAGTGGGCTACCTCCCCTCTGGGTATTTTTAAGTGGGTAGCCATCAAGTGGAGAAGTTACAGTAAATTCAATTCATGCTAAAATCTTGTCACTCCTCCTCCTACAAAACAACCCAACCTACTAGTCCCCTTAAGAGGAATGTGATAAGTGCAACAGACTGGTCTTCACTGACTACTGACTGCACACCAGAGACAGACACTGTTCAGTGTTGCAGTAAACCTCATTGCAGTCAAGAGCAACATGGATTCTAGAAAGTCTCAAACAGAGTGGAATTCATCTCAGAATCCAGAAACAGGACAGCTTTTGCTTCCACTGCAGCAAGATCCTCCGGCATACTCCGATGCTGGATTCCCTCCCTCTCACAACTATCCCAGCAGTTCCCAGCAATATGGAGCTCCGGCAACATCTGGCCTGTGCACTCAAGGGTCATATATGGTGCTGACTGTGGTCACTACGCAGCCTACGAATGGAGCGTTCTCTCCACTGGCCAATCCACTGCCAGATTACTTGTGCTACTCCATCTTCACCATGCTGTGCTGCTGTGCGCTTCTGGGATCGGTTGCCCTTGTTTACTCCCTCACAGTAAGTATTAGTTCATATACTTGTATATATGTGTGTGTGTGTGTATGTATATATATATATATATATATATATATATAGTATTGTTGTGGCAAAATAAAATCGACTCTCACCAAAGTAAGAGACAAAGTCAATCAAATGTCTTTTAGATATTTATTCTTTGCAAAGAAGGTCAGACAGTCATACAGAAACACAGGTTACTGCAGAGTGCGACCCAGAAGGGAGGGCTCACTCCAATTTATATCTCTTCCCTAGCCTTCAAGGTTACATCTCCTAACTGGTGGCTTTCCACACATAGTAAGAGTCAGATAAATACATTGTCATACTCCCAAGATTCAAATCTTTATATTTAGGGCCCTAACACCCTTCTCTTATGTCATTCTTATAGCAGGTTTAAATAAAGCAGACCCTTACACAATATTCCATAAGCACATAGATGAGTAAAATGAATTTTTCTTTTACAGTATATAGTATATAGTATTTATTTATTCATTTATTGAATATATCTCAGAGAAAAAAAAAAAAAAAAGTAAAAACTACCTTTAAGGCACTAATATGTGCTATTTAGGGGTAAATAAGGTACAAACAACAGCTTTGAAAATATACCACAACAGCTTTTGTACCTTGTTTCGGTTTACGTATAGTTAAAGGGGAACTGAAACAGACAATAGGTCAAAATAATGAAGCTATGGTTGTTATATTTACCAAGGTTCATATGTCAGTGTTTAAATATGTAAGCAATGTTTATAATCTTAAAACTGTTAAAAAAAAAAAAAAAAAATTTAATGTTAAGAACAACTGACAGTACCACGTTTCAGCATTAAAGGTTAGTCTCATGCTGACTGCATTACATCTAGACGTGTGCTTACTCAAGATTTTGCTTATTTTTAAATATTCTTAATCTTAACATGCTCAGATTATGTACAGCATGTAAAGTTGGACAGGTGTCTCTCTCTGTATACTTGTGTAACTCGGGGTTCCAGTTTTGTGGCTTCCTGTAACTTTAGATTATAGAGAAAATGAACAGAACAAAAATTGAATTTACAGTAGGTTGTCACGATCAGACAAAACACACGAACAACAACATAAGACGAAAGGCATTTAATAAATCCAACGGGAAACACAGGAACACAGGGTAGTAACGTTAACGTCCGACAAGGCAAGAGGGAAAACACACGCTATATATACACAGACTGATTACAAACACAGGTGCAGACAATGAGGGAGAAACCAAAACACACAGAGCTGCAGGGGAGATGATGGGAGAAACCAACTAGAAAGTCCAGGGGTGTGACATTACCTCCCCCTCCCGGAAGGCGCGGCCTCGCACCGACAAACAGGGAAAACAAAATGTACAAAGTCTTAGGAGGGGGCTTCGGCGGAGGACGGACTCCCGGGAGGAGGGCAAAAGATGGAGTCCAGGGTGATGGCGGAATAGTCCATGGAGGTGATGACGGAGGAAGAAGCCAAGGAGGTGACCGGAAGGGGCTGGAGCAGGAGGAGCCAGGTGAAACCCAGACCGCAGCCAAGATGGAATCCCACAGTGGAGCCGATAGAGGGAGAAGCCATGGTGGAGGAAAGGCTGATGACTCCATGGGGCCGACCGACGGAGGCGGAGCAGGTGGTGGTAGAGCCCGAGGCGGAGACGGAGAGCCGAAGATCCTAGGCGACACCGAGGATCCGGAGGGCCCAGGCGGAGCCCAAGGCTCTGGCGACCAAGGCGGAGACGGAGATCCGGAGGTCCGCGGCGGAGCCGGAGCGACAGAGGACCGAGGCTGTGCCCGCGGGAGGGAGGAGGTCCACAGCCCGGTGGAGCTGGTGGACCGGCGGGCGACGGTGGAGACGAGGGAGCTGAGAGCCGGGGTGGAGCCGCAGGGTCGGAGGGCCGAGGCAGAGTCCAGGACTCTGAGGCTGGAGGCGACGATGAGGGATCCTCCAACCATGACACCGATGGAGACTGGGAGACCCGCAGCGAACCCACTGCACCGATGGTGACCTGAGGGTGAGCAGAGGGACTGACAGGAAGCAGAGGTGACTGAGGGAGGTTGGGTGGGAAATCCAAACAGGCTGACAGTTCAATATTCAAGTCCATAACATTATGACCCATGTCCCTATTTAGCTCACCCTCAGCAGTGGTACAGTGGGTTGTGCTGTCTTCAGCATCCTCCTGCCCCACTGATACTTCCACCGTCGCAGGCATTGTGGCCGGCTCTCACACCTGGTCAGACGTACATTCCTCTCGTTCAGCGGCGAACGCTTGCTCTGTTGCTCCAGTTAGCGATGGCTCCTTAGTCGCGCTGAATGCGTGAGATCCGTCTGCGGTGGGCTCGGGCTCGTGCTCCGCGTGTCGGGGTGGTGGCTGGCTGGGTTCTGGGTCTGGAGTGGCACTAGCGAGATTCTCCTTGGAGCAGGCGGAGAACGATGGTTTGTTTCTCGCCAGTGTCCACCCCACAAACGCGGCGAAATCCGCTCGAGGGCCGTCCTCGGACGACGGCGCTCTGCATGACACGTTGAGGCTTGCGTCATAGAACGCACAGAGCGCGTCGTCCGGGTAGCTGGTGGTGTTAGCTACTAGTTGGAACAAGACGGTAAACCCCTCGAGCGGTAGATCCCCCTGCTTAAGCTGAAGGAGGATGAAATTGGACGGAGTAGGGAATCCATGGGGGAAACACAACGGAAACAAAAGACTGTGAAAAAAGTAACGATAAATAAAACGGAAGGGAAAGCACGAAAAAAAACTGTTGCGGTCGGACGTTCTGTCACGATCAGACGAAACACACGAACAACGACGTAATAAGACGAAAGGCATTTAATAAATCCAACGGGAAACACAGGGTAGTAACATCAACGTCTGACAAGGCAAGAGGGAAAACACACGCTATATATACACAGACTGATTACAAACACAGGTGCAGACAATGAGGGAGAAACCAAAACACACAGAGCTGCAGGGGAGATGATGGGAGAAACCAACTAGAAAGTCCAGGGGTGTGACATAGGTCCTCTTGAGTACAAAATTATAGTTTCTACTGGAGGCAGCCTGTAGAAGGTCACTGTAAAAAACACTGTCCTTCAGATGAGATGCTAAACTGAGCACTTCTGTGTGATTGTCTAAAAACACAATTTTTAGATTTTAGAATTTTGGCACAATTTTTTCTCTATAGCTGTTGATATGGATACTAGTAAATGAAAAGACGTTGCAAATATCTGGTCTTCCATCTGCTGAAATGGGGTTTAACCTTTAAATACTTTCATCTATGAAAAAGTGCTTGAATAAAACAATTAGGTTATTTATCAAAAAGTCTAGGTTTATGTCCTTCAACAACACACAAACTTTAATTGAAACCACAGTCAAAGCGTGTAATGATGTAAGCCAAAATTCCTGTACAAGCATTCCTGTTTGTAAACTGTTGACACAGAACAGATGTTTAGACAGAACGTGGGATAGAAACAGAAGTCCTACGCTTTATTACAAGTCATTGTATGACTAGAATGATTTTGAAACTGAATGAATAAATAAATAAATAAATAAATAAATGTAACCAAATAGATGTCACCCCACTTCCCATTAGATTAACAACAGTACATTAAGGCAACTGTTTTGTATTACAGGTTTTATTAAATTTTATGTTTTAACCCATTAACTGTCACTGCCCCCCACACTGTAAAAAATAAAAAACGCAATTTGAGTGAGCTTAAAATAATTTGTTACCCTGCTGCCTTAAATTTTTAAGTTCAGTCAACTAAAATAAGTTTAATAAACTTGAAATTTTAAGTTGTACTAAGTAACAACTTAGATATTTGTGTTTGCTAAACTTAACAGATGGGTAAGTAACCCAGCTGCCTTAAAATTTTAAGCTGATTCAACTCAAATATCTAAGTTGTCACTTAGTATAATTTAACATTTCAAGTTAAATAAACTGTTTTTGAGTTGACTGAACTTAAAATGTTAAGGCAGCCAGGTTACAAGTTATTTTAAGTTGACTCAGCAAATTGTTTTTTACAGTGCAGGTGGGATGTCTAAGTTTACTTCACCATGAAACAAATAAATCCTAATCTAATCATGACAAACTATACATCGTTGGAAAGGTCTAAGACTCCTCAATAGATATTTTGCCATATTTTTGTGATAGAAGTTATGTAGAAAAAGTAACAGATTAATGTATGTCAAGAATGCAACTTAAAAAATCTACATCATAACATGAGTTCTGACCTGTGTCACAAAAGACTTTCTTCGTTGCCTTTTCTCTATCACACAATAGAAATCATAAGAAATTATATATCAGTTCAAAACCTAAAATCTCAAAATTCATCCTTTGAAAGGCATTTTAAAATTAGACATTGCATTACAGCTGAAGTCTGGATAGTGCATATTTTATGTTTTAAAAATCTGGAGTGACAGTTAAAGGGTTAAGAAATGTTGAAACATGAAAATGAGGCATTATCTAATTAATTTAATTATACAATTTGCATACATTTCCAGAACAGAAATTTGAACATTGAATAAAGCAAGGTTCAAAATTCTTATTTGACATATAGTTTTTGTCGTTTTTTTTTTTTTTTAATTGCTCCCTGAATCAGAAAATATTGTCAACTCAACAGCCAGAAAAAATAAGGAAATGTTCATAAGGAAAACCTCTCTGTAACAGCCTTTAGAGTATAAACAAGAAAGTGGAACTTTCTGGTTTAGTGTGTGAGGAAAAAATAATAATAATTTTGAGAGAACAGCCTTGTATGATTTTTTTTTTTTTTCATTTCCATTTGCTTCCTATATTTTAGTGTTCCTTTTTGTGCAATGTTTTCTCTGTGATTTTATTTTCTGACCTTTGAAGCCCTTTAATTTTAATTGTATGCATGTTAACAAAGGTGCTATATAAAGGTAACAATCTAACATGGCATTTTTTTTTTTTTACTTTTTTTAAAGACTCGAGATGCTAACATGTTTGGACGCCAGCAAATAGCCAGCAGAAACTCCAGAAAGGCACGCATCCCCAACCATGTTAGTGTTGCTGTTGGCCTAATCTTCTTTTTGATTTCTGGAGTCTTTATTATTCTTTCTTTTTTGTAAGGAATCTCATGGTAGCACACCAAAAAAGTTGAAAGTTTTAGAAACATGAACACCTTATGTTTCAAATACAAGCATATTTTCAGTTTTGCTTTTGAATGTCAGTGTTGCTCAAATGATTTTTTTTTGTATGATAGCGTTTAGACTTTTCACTTTATGTATGAGGAGCTCCACCTGGAGGACAAAGAGGAATGATTCAGCATGTTTATTGTAAGGACTCCTCACTATATCATTGTTTATACATTACTAAAACACATGCTTTTTAAAGTTAATTATTGTGTTTTAAAACAATGAAAACTTTAACTGTTAACATAAATGTAACATCAGTTTAAATGTTTGTTTTTCTGCTTGTCTTTATATTACATAAAACTTGGAGTAATCAGTAAAAGAAATGTCAGATGTCATATTTTATCCAACTTTTACCATTGTCATTTCATTTTCTCTTGTTTTTAGTTTACTTCAGTTAGTTTTATATTCTTCTAACCTTTTTAAGCAATTAAAGTGACCTTAAATAAAAATGTGTAGTAACTGTATTTATTTGTATTTATTGATATTATCTGGTTCACACGAAGCAGAATGTATAAGTTAAGGAACAGAAATATCAAACCGTAGTCTTGGCCAACAAATAATGCAATTTAGAAATTATGTACAGTACTGTGCCAAAGTCTTAGGCCACTAGTATTTTCATCAGCTAAAAATACGGTTTAAAGTCAGTCTTTTGCTGTAGTGTGTCTGTAGGAAATATCAGATTACATTTCCAAACATTCATTTTGCCATTAATTGTAATAATCCAGTGAGATTTTTGTTTGCACAAGGAGTCTGACAACAGTGAGTGTTCTGCACAGAGATCTGATCTCACCATCATCCAGTCTGTCTGGAATGACACAAAGAAACAGAACAAACTCCGACAGACTAAATCCAAAAGAACTGTGACAAAGTCTCCAGGATGTTTCAAGAAACCTACCTGCAAAGCTGCAGCACTGTTAAAAGTTTTAGGCACTTGTGTAAAAATGCTGTAAAATGAGGATGCTGTCATAAATAGATTTTCTTTATCAATTACCTTCTATTAACTAAATGAAATCAACATTTGGTGCGACCATTCTTTGCGTTTACAGCAGCTTTTGCCCTAGGTGCACTTGCGCAAAACTTTTCAGGTAGCTTTGCAGGTAGGTCTCTTGAAGCATCTTGGAGACGTTGCCACAGTTCTTCTGGATTTACTCTGTTTCAGTTTGTTCTCTGTGTCTTCATGTCATTCCAGAGACAGACTGGATGATGATGAGATTAGATCAGTGTGGAGCACTGGCTGTTATCAGAGTCCTTGTGCAAACAAAAATCTCACTAGATTATTACAATTAATGGCAAACAGAATGTTTGGAAATGTAAACTGATATTTTTTACTGACACACTACAGCAAAAGATAGAAATAACTTTAAACCATTTTTTGTGAGGAAAAATTGGTGAACATACTAGTGGCCTAAAACTTTTGCACAGTATTGTATATCTTAACAACTTGATGATAAAGTTCAATTTATATAGAGTTATGCATTTGTCAGAGAAAGCACTCAGGGAAGTATTATTTTAGCACAACTGAGCTACTAATACAACTTTTTAGTAGTTTGTTTATAATTAGTTTTTATGTTATATATTTAATATTTAATATTAATAGTTCTAGTAATTCTGTTGTGTTTTTGGCATTTTGTTTGGTTTTTGTAGGCCTTTTTAAAATATAGTTTTTATTTATTTAAAATAGTTTTTATTTGTGCTTATTTAAATTTTAGTTATTTTATTAGATCAAGTTAAAGTTCTTATTAATACAATTAATAGGTTTATGTTTAAATAAAGAAGTTTAAGTTTGTTATATATTTTTTTTCTGGAAGTTTGTTTATTTAAAGGGGTCATCAGATGCAAAACTCACTTTTGCATGTTGTTTGAACAAATGTGTGTTGGCAGTGTGTGTACACAACCCCCCTATAATGATAAAAATCCACCCACTGGTATTTTGTTTTTGTATTTTGAAACGCGGTTTTAGGTAAATATGCACCACCATTAATGTTAGTTAATGTTTAATTTGATGTTTTTGCTCGGACATCAGTAATTTAGTAAATGTTCATTATTTATTAAACTTATTAATAAATGTTTATTTATTAAACACATTAATACTTGTTAATTCCCAACCTATTTTGTGTTTATTTTAAGCAAGAAATATAGTAATTTTTAAACAATAGTTGGGTTAACTTGGGTTGTTTTTTCACCCAGCATTTTTTGCAGGAACCAACAACATTTTGATTTTTAAATCGGTGATAACGATGATTCTCATTTCATTTCATTATGGTTTTCTTTTAAAAACACATAGACATATTGCTAGTGTTATGGAAGAATTAGTTGATATGTACGATACATGCTCAGGAATTATGAAAACATCCAAATTTTTGTCCTGATATTTCATTTTCATGAGCTCATGACGTTACATGTTGATTCCACTAGGTGGCACTTGTAGTCAAGCTGGAGAAGTTACAGTAGATTTCAATTTATGCAAAAATCTTGCCACTCCTCCCACTACAAACAACCCAACCTACTAGTCACTTAAGAGGAATGTGATAAATGCAACAGATTGGTCTTCACTGACTACTGACTACACACCAGAGACAGACACTGTTCAGTGGTGCAGAAAAGCTCATTGCAATCAAGAGAAACATGGATTCCAGAAAGTCTGAAAAAGAGTGGAATTCATCTCAGAATGCAGAAACAGGACAGCCTTTGCTTCCACTGCAGCAGGATCCTCCGGCGTACTCCGATACTGGATTCCCTCCCTCTCACAACTATCCCAGCAGTTCCCAGCAATACGGAGCTCCGCCGGTATCTGGCCTGTGCACTCAAGGTTCATATCCGGTGACTGTGGTCACTACGCAGCCTACGAATGGAGTGTTCACTCCACTGGCAAATCCACTGCCAGATTACCTGTGCTACTCCATCTTTACTATGCTGTGTTGCTGTATGCCTCTGGGATCGGCTGCCCTTGTTTATTCCCTCACGGTAAGTATTGGTTTATATACCTGTCTTATATAATTCATTTAACATATACATTGGCTACAAAGTCACAAAAAAGGAGCAGCGCCAAATGTCCAAAATCCGAAACACAAGTTGGTGCGGTGCGTAGATCCGAAAAAACATCGAGCAATCAGACAATCAAGATACGCACACGACTGTACATCAAGCTAATACTTCTTCAAAAATTCTTTATTAAATGCTGCATCAGAGGTCATAAAAATACATGCAAAAAGTGCAATAAATGTGCATATACATTGGCTACCTGTATTATACAATTAAGCCATTATTGTTATATTTACCAAGGTTCATATCGACGTTTATTTACTGGTGATTTATCATCATGGATTGATCTTGATATTGTGATTGTTGCTTTTCATACATTTAACATTTATTTATAGGCCTATTTTTTAAACCTGTCTTCATGCATTTTCAGTAAACATTGCTCCAACATTTTTCATTGTTAAAAACAACTGACACTACCACATTTCAACATTAAAGGTTAGTCACAAACTGAGTAGGTTACATCTGAAGATGTGAGCTTACTCAAGATTTTTAACTGTTCTTAACATGCTCAGATTATGTACAGCATTTAAAGTACGACAGGTCTCTCTCTGTGTATATTTGTGAAACGCAGAGTTCTAGTTTACTTCCCGTAACTTTCCTTTATTGAAAAAAGGTGTGGCACCACAGAACAGAAGCTGAATTTGCAGTAGGTCCTCTTTTGAGTACAAAAAAGCAGAGCAAAATAATACATGCGTTACAGACGTTCTTTCAAAACAAATATGCCCTCTAGCTATGCTGCTACCGACATCATCCTACAGCTTTTGCTTGTTTCACCCGTTAAACAAATGAACCCCAGCCAGGTTCCAGGATGAGAGATCACCTGGGGAAATTGTGGTTTGTACTGGAAGCAGCCAGCAGAATGTCAGTGTAAAAACACGGTCCTTTAGATGAGACGTTAAACTGAGTGTTTCTCTGCGGTTAGCTAAAAACACCTGTTCAGTGACAAGCAGTAGGAAAATACAGTGTGAGAATGATTTGATGCCATTCTGTCATTAGATATTTCACATGAATGATCATAAGGTATCTTGTTTCAACTGCGGAAAGACATCAATACACACCATTGTCAAGTCCACTGACTTTAATCTACTCTCCTGTCTAGTTTGTTTGTTGGACAAAATGGCAGATTCAGCCTTATGATTGATCAGATCACCTGTCAAAATCATGGCTAAGGGTCAGTTGAGAGGGTGTAATGATGTATGTTTGCAATGAAGCCAGTTTTGAAATTTAGCCAAAATTCCTGTCCACACTGGAAGAACATGTTCTACAGTTTCAATATCTTTCTCACAGAACCCGAATGAATTGTTCTCCCTGTTAAATCTTTCATGTAAGAAGTATGGATAAACCTTAAACCTTCACCTTAAGCCTGGAATACACTACACGATTTTTGTCCTGATTGTTCGCTGATTTACAGTCTAGAGAAGTTGACGATAGTTGCCAAAAGTCAGAGCCAGTCTGAATTGAGTTGACAGATTCCATAGAAAATCGCATAGTGTATGATGGTCACAGATTTTTGTAGCATCAGACTTTGATCCCATCCAGTTGGAGGATATCAGACATGTTTGATATTTTCAGCCAATTTTAGAACACATATTGTTTTCATTTGTCATGCATCTCCAGTATTCATCTGTCATTATTTACAAAGTCGGTAATAAGTGAATGATGCCTAGTGTTTTAAAAATCTGTTCAGATTTTAAAAGTTGTGTAGGAATGATCGGAAAAGCTAAATATCGGAAAACCTCTCTGTAACAAGCTTAAAAGAAAGTGGAGCTTCTTGGTTTAGTGTGTGAGGAAAAAACTCATTAGAGACAACACCCTTAAAAGATATGTACTGTGATTGAAATCTACAGATGCAAATAAAGTATAGTACTAAAAGCGTTTCGGATGTTTTCTTACACTAGCAAAAAGCAAATTCTCAACAAAAGATCATGCCAAACCAGTTAATCTAGTTTAGACCAGGTAGGTAGTAACTATGTAGCAACAGATTTAAAGATTCCAAAAACTAGTGCAAATGAGTGATGTTTAAAACTCTTTATAATAATAAGTTACATGTTTTGTAATTTTGTTACAGCAATTGTAAAATAATTGTACATTCTTTCATTTCGATTTGCTTTCTATAGTTCTACACTGTTAGTGGTCCTTCTTGTCTAATGTTTTTTTAATATTCTGACCTGTGACACGCTTTGATTATTTTATTTTTGTGTATGTTAAAGGCATTACACAAAGATAACATTGTAACATCAGTATTTTTTTTTATTTTTTACAGACTCGGGATGCTAACATGTTTGGACACCAGCAAATAGCCAGCAGAAACTCCAGAATGGCACGCATCCTCAACCACGTCAATGTTGCTACTGGCATAATTTTCTATTTGATTTGTGTAATCTACATCATTCTTGTTGTCATCGCAACTACACAGTACAGACCATAATTGTAAGCAATCTCATGCAGGACACCAAAAAGCTGAAGATAGTAAGGGTTTTACAAACATAAACACCTTATGTTTCAGATACAAGCATATGTGTGGTTCTGCTTTTAAAATGTTATTGCTCAGGTTATTTTTTATATGATAGCTTTTAGATTTTTTTTTTGTTGTTGTTTTTTTTTGCTGTATGTATGAAGAGATCCATCTAGAGGACCAGTGAGGAATGATTCAGCATATTTAATGTCACAGTCTCCTCACCCTATAATTGTTTAAACATAACTAAAACACATGCTTTTTAAAGTTCATTATTTTATGTTTTAAAACAATAAAAACTGTAAACGTAAATGTAGCATCAGTTAAAAAGTTTGCTTTTCTGCTTTTCTTTTGAAACTTGAAATAATCAGTAACAGAAATGTCAGATGTCATATTTTATCCAACTTCTACCATTGTCTGTTTTTTTTCATAATACATTTCACTTTCTCTTGTTTTTAGTTTACTTTAGTTAGCTTTATATTCTATATTCTAATCATCATCTTCTTACTTTTTAAAACCTGGGTTTTATTAAAGGGGTCATTAGATGCAAAGTTCACTTTTTCATGTTTGAACATTATTGTGTGTTGGCAGTGTATGCACAAATATACCCTATAATGATAAAAATCCATGCAGTGGTTTTTAATTAATCTGTAAAAATAATATCCTCTTTTTCAAATCAAGCCATTCTCAGATGCCTGTGGGTGTGGCGTCACACTGACAGAGGCCACTCCCACGATAGTTGATTGACACAAGCATCTTACCTCAGATCAGCTGTAACTAGTGTTGGGAAGGTTACTTTGGAAATGTAATAGGTTACAGATTACAAGTTACTTGATTTAAAATGTAGTAAGTAGTGTAACTTTTCAATTACTTTATTAAAGTAACACTACTTTTGACTGGTTTTCAAAATTTCTAATATTTTCAACTATTAATCATTTTGAAACATTTAAACCAGGCAGCGTTAACCTTACAGTAGCACTCAACACTGATTACTGTCAGACTTTCAAAATACTTTATCACTTGAATTAAGATTATAATAAGAAAGGGATAATATACATCTTTATTTTGCGATAACAACTGGCTGGATGTACATTATCCCACTTATTACACAGCTGCTTGATAGATTATTTAGATGTTTCGTGTCAAAATAATTAGACACGAAACACTGATCTGAGCTGAAATATTTGAACGCAAAAGCTTCCATGAAGAAATCGGTTGCTAGCAAGTGGCAAGTTCAAACTTGACAGACATTTTAGGGATATAGTGCAGTCATACCACTTTAATTACACAACATTTCAATACATACATTACTAGTAAAGTAGTACTAGTTTATTAGTTATCTTATAATCCATTACAGTGTACAAAAAAAATGGCAGCAGCTGTGTTTGTATGAAACAACAGAGCGAGTCCATGATACCAGGATGACAGAATTAAGAAATTGTACACATAATATTAAATTGTGCTTTAATATTTTATTAGCTAACCAAACGCCAAGAAAAACTATTAAGCATATAGCACCAACTTAAGTTGCCCGGATGAGTCTGTGTTATTAGCTTTTACCAGTTGTTATTAGGGAATAACATACCTTGGAATGCCATGACTGACAAATCAGAATCAAGCATTCCACAGAGCCATGCACTCTTAAAAATAAAGGTGCTTTAAAAGGTTCTTCACAGTGATGCCATAGAAGAACCATTTTTGGTTCCACAAAGAACCATTCAGTCAAGGGTTCTTGAAAGAACCATCTCTTTCTGATCTTTTTATAATCTGAAGAACCTTCTTTCGCCACAAAGAACCTTTTGTGAAACAGCAAGGTTCTTCAGATGTTAAAGGTTCTTTATAGAACCATTGAGACAAAAAAGTTCTTCTATGGCTTGTGAAGCACCTTTATTTTTAAGAGTGTGTAATACTTTAATTTAAAGCACAGCCACTACAAATTCAGACTTAACATCTCTTATTTACTTCGAGATCATTCTGAGGTTAAATAAAGATTTGAAATCATAACAAGAAAGAGTTTAATAGCTATGATGCTGGGTTTGAAATCAAATGTTTGCATAGCTATGACAGCAAACAATGGCATCTAACAATGCCTTGGAAACAACTATTAATCTTAAAAAATAATGTTTATGCATAAACCCAATAAGCATGTGTCCTATCCTTTGTAATCATTGACATTTTTCAAAAGTAACTGTAATTTAATTACACATTTTTTCTCAGTAACTGTAACTAATTACAATTACATTTATTTTGTAATTAAATTACATGTAACTAGTTACTCCCCAACACTGGCTGTAACAGTCTGACCTCCATTGTTTCGATGCCGGAGCATGGATGTAAATTAGAATATCTCTGATTGAGCGATTGAGGTGTTGTGTTGCTGGATGTAAGAAGGAACATGGTGGTCGTCATTTACTCCCGACATCTGAGCCGTTGAAGATGCAGTGGATTAAGTTTGTTTGTGAAGGGAATGCACCTCCTGATCTACATAAATGCGTCTATGTTCACACAAATCATTTGTGGTCCAGCTTCACTTACAGCAGAAGTGAGTATAAGGTTTTTTTTTAATGAATCTCTGCAGTCACTTTTACTAATAACGTGCTAGTTAGCAAGTTTAGCAGCTAAATGCGGCTAAAGTAAACTGGCTCGTCACTCCACAGAGAGAAGAGAGGGGCGGGGTGAGTAGAGCTCATTAACATTTAAAGTAGTCTTGACCAGAACAAGATGATTTTTGCAGAGCTGATTTTGACAAGGTAAAAAGGGTGTTGTTTTACACAACCATTGAGAATTTTTAACCAAAGTATGTTATAGACTTTTCATTAAGACCCTAAAGAATCATATCAACTTGTGGAAAAGATGACCCCTTTAATGTTTATTCACATTTTAGTTTTAGTTATTTTATTACATCAAGTTAAAATAATAAATTAAAATAATAGACGTTGCACTGGCAACTAGCTGAAATAAAATAAGTTTAACTTTGCTTTATTTTATTTTAATTGTTTATTTAATGAAAATATTTTTATGGTTTTAGTTTTATTAGTTAACTATAACACTGATTCAAGGTATACACCACCAGATTTATAACGTTTTTTAAAGAAGTACCTTATGCTGAGCATTATTATTATTATGAGTATAATTTTTACAGCTGAGTATAATTTTTAAGGTTTCTTTAATGAATAGAAAGTTCAGAAGTACAGCATTTTAAAAAAAAAAATAGAAATCCTTTGTAACATTATAAATGTCTTTATTATCACTTTTAATCAATTTAAAGCATCCTTGCTGAATAAAATTATTAATTTCTATAATTTCCCTCCTAAAAAAATATACTTACTCCAAGCTTTTTAATGGTATAGTGTATAATATTACAAAAGCTTTATATTTCAGATAAATGCTAAGCTTTGGATCTTTATATTCATCAAAGAATCCAGAAAAAAATGTACTCAACTGTTTTAAATATTGATAATAATAATAATAATTATAAATATAGCTGCAAGCAGCAATTGCGGGGCCAAGCACAAAAGAGGCAGAATGAGGAGTTAAGCACGGCAAGGAGCAGCAGACCGACTACAACAGTGAGTAACTTAAGCCATTTTAGGATAATATCAGTTGAAATGGCTGAAAAATCATAAATACAACCAATCGTAATAAAATTTAATGGCTTATCACTTTTGACCAACAGGTGGTGCTGTTTTCAAATTGATGTGACGTGTTCTGTGTGAAATGACAATGACACACAAAGTTTGCCGTCATTATGTCAAAGCTTTGCAGAGATACAGCCTCAGATGTAGTTTGGCGTCTTTCCAGCAAATTTGTTGATGCGCTAAACGAAAACGGTTTCGTATATCGACACGAAATTCATAACTTTTTGCCAGCATAGTCTGAAGATAATCTGAATCAAATTTGGTGAAGATCGGACTAACAGTCTGGGAGGAGTTCGAAAAAGTAGGTTTTGTACATTAATCAAAATGGCGGACAGGAAGTTTGGCCAATTTCGGCATAATGGGTATCAATGTTCTCGACTTGACCCAAGGAATTTATTGGCATCAGTTTCATTCCAATAGGCTAATGTAAACAGAAGTTATTAGCTTTTTTGTAAATTTCATTATTAATGTTTAGTGAATGGCGTATTACTTCTGACCTATAGGTGGCGCTGTTACCAAATTGATGTGGCTTGGTCAGAGTGTGGTGACAATAGCACATATAAAATTTGGTGTCAATATGTCAAAGCTTTGCAGAGATACAGACTCGGATGCAATTTGGCATCTTTCCAGTAAATTCGTTGATGCGCTAAACGAAAACGGTTTCGTGTATTGACACAAAACCCATAACTTTTTGTCAGCATGGTCTGAAGATGATCTGAGTCAAATTTGGTGAAAATTGGACTAACTGTCTAGGAGGAGTTCGAAAAAGTAGGTTTTCAACATGAATCAAAATGGCGGACAGGAAGTTCAGCCAAAATTGGCAAAATTGGTATCGGTGTTCTCAGCATGACCGAAGGAATCTATCAAAATCAGTTTCATTTCAATAGGCTAATGTACGCAAAAGTTATTAGCATTTTTTGAAATTTCGTTATAACTTTTGACCACAAGATGGCGCTGGCCCCAAAATTTGTATGTACATTCAGGGCATGGTGCCGAACATTTTTGTAATTAATGTCGAAACGATACGCTAATCCGTTCTCAAGATACAGCATTTTAAAGCTAAATTCAAAATGGCCGACACCCAAAATGGCTGACATGGGAAAATTGGATATGGTTCGACTCGGTATGACACACCGAATCTAAAGAGACCAGTTTTGTGATTTTTGGACAAATCATTCAGACGTTATAAAGAAAAATAGCCATTTTTCGTATCTCCTGACCACTAGGGGGCACTGCACCGAAACACTGCAGTTAGCCTCAGGTCATGCTTGTTATAACACACACCAAGTTTGGTGTCAATATGCCAAACTGTTACGGAGATATAGCCTCACATTGATTTTTGCTAGCTTTTCGTAGAATTCTTTCGCGTGTTATTCGTGAACGGCTGGACGAATCGACTTGAATTCCATAACTTTTTGCCAGCGTGGTCTGAAGATGATCTGGATCAATTTTTGTGACAATCGGTGCAACGGCCTAGGACGAGTTCGAAAAAGTAGGTTTTACGAACAATTGAGAATAGCGAAAAAACTAAACCTTACGATTTTTGAATTTTGGTGTCCATTCGACTCGGCATAAGCCAAGGAATCAGAGGAAAAAAGAATTTTTGTTGTGTGACTTAAAAGTTATTAGCATAAATCTTTTGAAAGTTTGGACAAGTGGTGGCGCTAGAGAGTTTGAGTTAGAGACTCCAAACTTGCTATGGTTAATGTTGGGACTGTCCTCTATCAGTGTGCAAAATTATACAACTTTCCCGCAAGCGGTTCTATGGGCTGCCATAGACTTGCGGCGGAAGAAACGGAAGAAGAAGAAGAAGAAGAAGCAGAAATATAGCTGCAAGCAGCAATTACGGGGCCAAGCACAAAAGAGGCAGAATGAGGAGCTAAGCATGGCAAGGAGCAGCAGACCGACTACAAAAATGAGTAATTAAGATAATTTTAGGATAAGATCAATTGAAATGGCTGAAAAATCATAAATACAACCAATCGTAATAAAATTTAATGGCTTATCACTTTTGACCAACAGGTGGTGCTGTTTTCAAATTGATGTGACGTGTTCTGTGTGAAATGACAATGACACACACAAAGTTTGCCATCATTATGTCAAAGCTTTGCAGAGATACAGCCTCAGATGTAGTTTGGCATCTTTCCAGCAAATTCGTTGATACTCTAAACGAAAACGGTTTCGTGTATCGACACGAAATTCATAACTTTTTGCCAGCATGGTCTGAAGATGATCTGAGTCAAATTTGGTGAAGATTGGACTAACGGTCTAGGAGGAGATCGAAAAAGTAGGTTTTGTACATTAATCAAAATGGAGGACAGGAAGTTTGGCCAATTTCGGCATAATGGATATCAATGTTCTCGGCTTGACCCAAAGAATCTATTGACATCAGTTTCATTACAATAGGCTAATGTAAGCAGAAGTTATTAGCATTTTTGTAAATTTCATTATTAATGTTTAGTGAATGGCGTATTACTTCTGACCCATAGGTGGCACTGTTACCAAATTGATGTGGCTTGGTCAGAGTGTGGTGACAATAGCACATATAAAATTTGGTGTCAATATGTCAAAGCTTTGCAGAGATACAGACTCGGATGCAATTTGGCATCTTTCCAGTAAATTCGTTGATGCGCTAAACGAAAACGGTTTCGTGTATCGACACAAAATCCATAACTTTTTGTCAGCATGGTCTGAAGATGATCTGAGTCAAATTTAGTGAAAATTGGACTAACGGTCTAGGAGGAGTTCGAAAAAGTAGGTTTTCCACATGAATCAAAATGGCAGACAGGAAGTTCAGCCAAAATTGGCAAAATTGGTATCGGTGTTCTCAGCATGACCGAAGGAATCTATCAAAATCAGTTACATTTCAATAGGCTAATGTACGCAAAAGTTATTAGCATTTTTTTAAATTTAGTTATAGCTTTTGACCACAAGGTGGCGCTGGCCCCAAAATTTTTATGTACATTCAGGGCATGGTGCCGAACATTTTTGTAATTAATGTCGAAACGATACGCTAATCCGTTCTCAAGATACAGCATTTTAAAGCTAAATTCAAAATGGCCGACACCCAAAATGGCTGACATGGGAAAATTGGATATGGTTCGACTCGGTATGACACACCGAATCTAAAGAGACCAGTTTTGTGATTTTTGGACAAATCATTCAGACGTTATAAAGAAAAATAGCCATTTTTCGTATCTCCTGACCACTAGGGGGCACTGCACCGAAACACTGCAGGTAGGCTCAGGTCATGCTTGTTATAACACACACCAAGTTTGGTGTCAATATGACAAACTGTTACGGAGATATAGCCTCACATTGATTTTTGCTAGCTTTTTGTAGAATTCTTTCGCGTGTTATTCGTGAACGGCTGGACGAATCGACTTGAATTCCATAACTTTTTGCCAGCGTGGTCTGAAGATGATCTGGATCAATTTTTGTGACAATCGGTGCAACGGCCTAGGACGAGTTCGAAAAAGTAGGTTTTACGAACAATTGAGAATAGCGAAAAAACTAAACCTTACGATTTTTGAATTTTGGTGTCCATTCGACTCGGCATAAGCCAAGGAATCAGAGGAAAAAAGAATTTTTGTTGTGTGGCTTACGGTTCAAACGTTATTAGCATAAATCTTTTGAAAGTTTGGACAAGTGGTGGCGCTAGAGAGTTTGAGTTAGAGACTCCAAACTTGCTATGGTAATGTTGGGACTGTCCTCTATCAGTGTGCAAAATTATACAACTTTCCCGCAAGCGGTTCTATGGGCTGCCATAGACTTGCGGCGGAAGAAGAAGAAGAAGAAGAAGAAGAAGAAGAAGAAGCGGAATAATAATAACGCCAACGGATACAATAGGTGCCACCGCACCTCTGGTGCTTGGCCTCTAATAATAAGAACGGCAACAGATACAATAGGTGCCATCGCACCTTCGGTGCTTGGCCCCTAAATATAGCTGCAAGCAGCAATTGCGGGGCCAAGCACAACAAAGGCAGAATGAGGAGCTAAGCACAGCAAGGAGCAACAGACCGACCTCAACAATGAGTAATTAAAGCCATTTTAGGATGAATCATAAATACAACCAATAATAATATAATTTAATGGCTTATTACTTTTGACCAATAGGTGATGCTGTTTTCAAATTGATGTGATGGGTTCTGTGTGAGGTGATAATGATGCCCACAAAGTTTGGTGTCATTATGTCAAAGCTTTACAGAGATACAGCCTCAGAGGTATTTTGGCATCATGCCACAAATGTGTAGTGGCCCTGTACGAAGACGGTTTTGTCTATCGACACGAAATCCATAACTTTTTGTCAGCACAGTCTGAAGATGATTTGAGTCAAATTTGGTAAAAATCGGACTAACGGTCTAGGAGGATTTCGAACAAATTGGTTTTGTACATTAATCACAACAGTGGAAAGGAAGTTTGGCCAAGTATGGTATAATTGGTATGTATGTTGTCAGCATGACCCAAGGAATGTTTTGAGACCAGTTTCATTACAATAGGCTAAAGCAATCACAAGTTATTAGCATTTTTGGAAATTTCATTATTAATGTTTAATGAATGGTTTATTACTTCTGACCAGTAGGTGGCGCTGTTACCAAATTTATGTGGCGTGGTCAGGGTGTGGTAACAATAGCACATATAAAATTTGGTGTCAATATGTCAAAGCTTTGCAGAGATACAGACTCGGATGCAATTTGGCATCTTTCCAGTAAATTCGTTGATGCGCTAAACGAAAACGGTTTCGTGTATCGACACAAAATCCATAACTTTTTGTCAGCATGGTCTGAAGATGATCTGAGTCAAATTTGGTGAAAATTGGACTAACGGTCTAGGAGGAGTTCGAAAAAGTAGGTTTTCAACATGAATCAAAATGGCGGACAGGAAGTCCAGCCAAAATTGGCAAAATTGGTATCGGTGTTCTCAGCATGACCGAAGGAATCTATCAAAATCAGTTTCATTTCAATAGGCTAATGTACGCAAAAGTTATTAGCATTTTTTGAAATTTCGTTATAACTTTTGACCACAAGGTGGCGCTGGCCCCAAAATTTTTATGTACATTCAGGGCATGGTGCCGAACATTTTTGTAATTAATGTCGAAACGATACGCTAATCCGTTCTCAAGATACAGCATTTTAAATCTAAATTCAAAATGGCCGACACCCAAAATGGCTGACATGGGAAAATTGGATATGGTTCGACTCGGTATGACACACCGAATCTAAAGAGACCAGTTTTGTGATTTTTGGACAAATCATTCAGACGTTATAAAGAAAAATAGCCATTTTTCGTATCTCCTGACCACTAGGGGGCACTGCACCGAAACACTGCAGGTAGGCTCAGGTCATGCTTGTTATATCACACACCAAGTTTGGTGTCAATATTACAAACTATTACGGAGATATAGCCTCACATTGATTTTTGCTAGCTTTTCGTAGAATTCTTTTGCGTGTTATTCGTGAACGGCTGGACGAATCGACTTGAATTCCATAACTTTTTGCCAGCGTGGTCTGAAGATGATCTGAATCAATTTTTGTGACAATCGGTGCAACGGCCTAGGACGAGTTCGAAAAAGTAGGTTTTACGAACAATTGAGAATAGCGAAAAAACTAAACCTTACGATTTTTAAATTTTGGTGTCCATTCGACTCGGCATAAGCCAAGGAATCAGAGGAAAAAAGAATTTTTGTTGTGTGACTTACGGTTCAAACGTTATTAGCATAAATCTTTTGAAAGTTTGGACAAGTGGTGGCGCTAGAGAGTTTGAGTTAGAGACTCCAAACTTGCTATGGTTAATGTTGGGACTGTCCTCTATCAGTGTGGAAAATTATACAACTTTCCCGCAAGCGGTTCTATGGGCTGCCATAGACTTGCGGCGGAAGAGGAAGAAGAAGAAGAAGAAGAAGAAGAAGAAGAAGAAGCAGAATAATAATAACGCCAACGGATACAATAGGTGCCACCGCACCTCTGGTGCTTGGCCCCTAATAATAGGAACGGCAACGGATACAATAGGTGCCTTCGCACCTTTGGTGCTTGGCCCCTAAATATAGCTGCAAGCAGCAATTGCGGGGCCAAGCACAACAGAGGCAGAATGAGGAGCTAAGCATGGCAAGGAGCAGCAGACCGACTGTAACAATGAGTAACTAAAGTCATTTTAGGATGATATCAGTTGAAATGGCTGAAAAACCATAATTACAACCAATAATACAATTTAATGGCTTATCACTTTTGACCAATAGGTGGTGCTGTTTTCAAATTGATGTGATGCGTTCTGTGTGAGGTGACAATGACACACACAAATTTTGGAGTCATTATGCCAAAGCTTTACAGAGATACAGCCTCAGAATCATTTTGGCATCAAGCCTAAAATCTGTAGCGGCGCTGTACGAAAACGGTTTACTCTATCGACACGAAATTCATAACTTTGAGTCAGGACAGTCCGAAGATGATCTGACTCAATTTTGGTGAAAATCGGATTAACAGTCTAGGAGGAGTACGAACAAGTAGGTTTCGTACATTAATCAAAATGGCGGAAATGAAGTTCACACAACTATGGTATAATTGGTATGTATGTTGTCGGCATGACCAAAGGAATATTTTGAGACCAGCTTTATTACAGTAGGCTAATGCAATCACAAGTTATTAACATTTTTGGAAATTTCATTATTAATGTTTAATGAATGGTGTATTACTTCTGACCAGTAGGTGGCGCTGTTACCAAATTTATGTGGCGTGGTCAGGGTGTGGTGACAATAGCACATATAAAATTTGGTGTCAATATGTCAAAGCTTTGCAGAGATACAGCCTCATAGGTAGTTGACTGGCATCTTTCCAGCAAATTCGTTGATGCGCTAAACAAAAACGGTTTTGTATATCGGCACGAAATTCATAACTTTTTGCCAGCATGGTCTGAAGATTATCTGAGTCAAATTTGGTGAAGATCGGACTGACGGTCTGCGAGGAGTTCGAAAAAGTAAGTTTTGTACATTAATCAAAATGGCGAACAGGAAGTTTGGCCAATTTTGGCATAATGGGTATCAATGTTCTCGGCTTGACCCAAGGAATCTATAGACATCAGTTTCATTACAATAGGCTAATGTAAGCAGAAGTTATTAGCATTTTTGTAAATGTCTTTATAACTTTTGACCACAAGGTGGCGCCGCCCCCAAACTTTTAGAGTACTGTCAGGGCATGGTGCCGAAGACACATACCTTGTTTTGTAATGATACGTCAATGCGTTTGTAAAATATAGCATTTTTGGACAAAATTCAATATGGCCGACACCCAAATTGGCTGACATGGGAAAATTGGATATAGTTCGACTCAGCATGATGCACCGAATCTAAAGAGACCAGTTTCATGATTTTTGGCCTAACTATTCAGAAGTTATAAGCAAAAATACCCATTTTTCATATCTCCTGACCACTAGGTGGTACTGTGCCGAAACGCTGCACGTAGTCTCAGGTCATGCTTGTTATAACACACACTAAGTTTGGCCTCAATATGCCAAACCGTTGCGGAGATATAGCCTCACAACCATTGTTGCGTGCTTTTCGTAGAAATCGTTCACGCGTCATTCGAAAACGGTTTGACTAATCAACTTGAATTCCATAACTTTTTGTCAGGATGGTCTGAAGATGATCTGAGCCAATTTTGGTGAAAATCAGACAAACCGTCTAGGACGAGTTCGAAAAAGTACGTTTTACGAACAAAAATTTATAGAAAAAAAACTAAACCTTACGATTTTTAAATTTTGGACTTCATTCGACTCGGCATGAGCCAAGGATTCAGAATTTTGACCACAAAGAATTTTGATTCTGTGGCTTACGGTTCAAAAGTTATTAGCATAAAATTATTGAATCTTTGGACAGGTGGTGGCGCTAGAGAGTTTGAGTTAGAGACTCCAAATTTGCTGTGGTCAATGATGGGACTGTCCTCTATCAGTGTGCCAAATTTCACAACTTTCCCGCAAGCGGTTCTATGGGCTGCCATAGACTCAAGAGCGGAAGAAACGGATGAATAATAATAATAATAGGAACGCCAACGGATACAATAGGTGCCTTCGCACCTTCGGTGCTTGGCCCCTAATTATAATAAATGTTTCTTGAACAGCAAATCAGCA